>CATIWQ010009832.1:0-23537 GCA_949673415.1 Euphorbia schlechtendalii
GAAAGTGTCCATTATAAGGCATGCAAAAGATCAATTATATTTTCAATGAATTGCCCCGTAAAGGTAAAAATTGCCAGTAAAAAAACCCATCACAATAAAGAAATTTAATACTCATAATGACCTCCTCATAAACACGCCATTAAAGGATTTTAAATCTAATTAAAACTAGTATAATACCTAATAAAGATATTGTAATAATAAGTAACAATTATCAGTTATATTACATAATAAAAAAACGTATTTGTAACTACTCATAACATATATATTGTTTAATACTAAAAATAATTCTCTTAATAAAATTATATAATATTATTTAAACAATAAAAAAAAATCTTTTGAAATTACACAAAATTCCAACAAGGTTATGTTCTATTTAAGTAAGCTGGAAAATTATAATAGGGATCGGGTTTAAAGGACCTTTCTCATGTATGAATGACATGTGTCTCATATAACTACTTTATGTTATTATTTTCTATTAATTTTATTGATAATGGAACACGCATCATTCATGCGGGAGAAATGTACCTATCTGATCCCTAGTATAAATTCCCCCAGTATAGAGTATAAAAAGAACATGGCCTACGACGAGTGAGGTCATTTTCTATTTTGCCACCTATTTATCCACAAATTTGTTCATTTGTTCTATGATATGATGCTAGCTCATTTTCTCCTACCCTATTCCATTTTAAATAAATTCTACTCACCCGTTGAGAAATTTTCTGATTCTATAGAATAGAATTTAAGACATAATTCTTTGTAAGGCCAAATATATATGTTACATCTTGAACTTTAAATTAATCATCTATCACCTTAAACTTTCAAGTGTTAAATTTTATCTGTAAAAATTGGCAAAATTGATACAATTTATTTCTTAATAACTCGTGTTTATTTTTAATTAGTTTGATTTTTCAAAGATAAATTTTTTTGATTTTCTCTCCATAATTATAAGTTGAAACCAAGGGGGGACAGCTCTAGAAAGTGAAGGGAAACACTTGCAAAATTGAGGGTAACATATATTTTTGTGACAGGTTGAAGGCAATGCATGCTTATTAACATTTTTCAACGGTAAAAGATTGGTTTTACAACTCTTGCACCGGTCTTGAAAAAACTTTATATACTCATTAATTTTCAAATATAATTCTTTAACTTGCAGAAACAACTACTTCCACTCGTATTAGCCAGTTGTCTCTCAGTATTTTATAATAGGATATAACACTTCTGTTCGGTAAAAATAATGTTAAAAAATATCCAAATTTCAAACTTGAATTTATGGCTCTTGTTCACTGAATTAGTAGACTGGTAGTTGCAGCGGAAGAAGTGGTATCAACAGTAAACAATTGAAAGGCCGGTAAAAGACTATCTATTACAACTCCGCGCCTGCTTCCTCTCCTTCATCACCGAGCTTCCATCTCTTCAAATGGCATCAACCGATTCTGAAATCGCCCACAACTTCAGATTTTTCAAGGTCTACAAAGATGGCTGCATCGACATGAATCTCAAATCCTGGGAAACCGTCCCACCTTCCGACCACCCCACCACCGGCGTCCGCTGCAAAGATGTCATCTTATCCACTGATCCCCACGTCTCCGTCCGAATTTTCCTACCAAAACTCCATAACCTAGACCAAAAAATGCCCCTCTTGTTTTATATTCACGGCGGCGGTTTCTCTATGCTTTCTGCCTTTTCCCCTTCCTACGACAGTTACTGCAAATCCCTAGCCGCCGATGCCAATACCGTTGTCGTCTCCGTCGAGTACGGTCTATTCCCGACCCGACCCATACCCGCCTGCTACGACGATTCCTGGGCGGCGCTTCAGTGGGTGGCTTCGCATGTCAATCGGAGCGGGCCGGAGAAATGGTTGAACGATCACGTTGATTTTGAGAAGGTATTCGTCGGCGGGGATAGTGCAGGGGGGAACATATCGCATACTCTGGCGTATCGGGTCGGGGAAATCGGGTTACCCGACGGAGTGAGATTAATAGGGGCGATTTTGGTGCATCCTTATTTTGGGGGAAGTGAAGATGATGAAATGTGGCTTTATATGAGCTCGGATGGTACCGGGTTGGATGATCCGAGAATGAACCCGCCGGTAGAAGACATGGCAAAGCTTGGGTGTGAGAGAATATTGATGTTTGTTGCAGAGAAAGATCATCTGAATGGGCCAGGCAAGAATTACTTCGAGAAACTGAAGAAGAGTGGGTGGAAAGGGAGATGTGAACTTGTTGAGAATGAAAAGGAAGAACACTGCTTCCATTTGCGTGATCCTAATTGTGATAATGCTTTGGAGTTGCAGAAAAATATTGTTTCTTTTCTGAAACAGCACTAAGTTGATTTGGTTCTTGGCTTTTGAGGCTACTTTCTTTGTTGTATGATTTTGGTATCAAATTCTAAATAAAATATTATCTTTTTTTTTCTGGTTTGTGATTATTGATTTATGGCCTTCTCGATCTTTACTTTGCTGTGATTCATTCAGATTGATAGGACTAGTTAACTGTTGCATCTGATCTTAATTGGATGGGATATTAAACTTGCGAGTTCGAGAAGATGGATAATTTTTTTATAAAATAGGATTTGGTTGGTAATGACTGTAGGACCTCATGGATAATTAATTTTCTTGTGTGAGATACAATTAAGGGTTGAGAAGGTTTTTCACGGGATGATGAAGGAAAGGAGTTGGGTTCCCATGTTTGGGATGAAAGTGAAGTAAGAATGGGAAGTAACCTAGGTGAAATGAGCTCCTTTCGTTTCTAGCATTTTTGCTACTGTTCATTTCGCTCATTTTGACCTAGTTCGGGGGGAGGGGCTGTGCATTTTCAAAATTAACCCATCATCTCTTTTCTATTTACAAACACTTTCTTTTTTAAAGGATATTCAAGTAATTTTCACATCATCTTACTTTATAATTCTATCCTATTCCATATATTTTCATCATCTACCATCCTTTAAAATACTATTCATTCTTTTCCTTTCTTTTATGATTCTTCTTTCATTCGCTCCCAAGCAAAGCCTAAGCTTTCAAGTCCTTCTTTGATTGTTGTGTCTCGCATATGAAATTAAAGAGTATACAAATAAATAGCTCATAGGACAATAATGAGTGCTTTGCCGGTCTTAGTTGGACTTCATAATAATGTTTGTCCGGACTAAACATCCATCTCATATGACATTAAATATGTTTTATGCTTCTTGATTTTAATCCCAATTGTGCTTTTCCTTTTCCTTTTCCTTTTCCGTGCTTCCCTACAGTGAATATTTGCTTGTAAGGGAACCGCTAAATCTCAAAGTTAGCATAATATTGGGAAGGTAGCTTCTAAGAAAGTTTTAATATAGTAATTTGATAAAAAAAACTTGGGAAATTGTAATAAATGCATATTTTGTTTTTGCCCTTTTTATATTTGGTTTAAACTTTTTATATTAATTTTTTTTATAAAATTATTATAAAATATATAAATGAAAGTAAAAAGGAAAAAGAAACTTAAAAAAGCAAAAACAAAAAATATTTTGTTTTATGAGCTGTTTAAACTTGATGTTAGTATTCGAGTAAAGTTTAGGCTGGATTTCTTATATTTATAAAAAAAACTCATATTACATGCAAGTGCATTATTCAAATAAGACATGAAAATACATAATTTAATGCATCATTTACCCAGCACTTGTTTAAAATTGTAGTTGTTATCCTGAACTTTTAAAAGGTTTAGATACCGTTTTAAATTTACAAAAAATGTACCAATTTATTTCCCTCAAATCTACATGTTAGTTCTAGTTGAAGATATGAAAACCTAGAAAATTGCATTTTTGGAAGGTCAAACTAACAAAAAACTAACACATGATAATGGGGGGATTAGTGTATTATAAGCAAGTTCATAGGATATATGATACATTTAAAAATTCAGAATGATAAATGATTATTTTGAATAAGTTCAAAAATTGATAGATGTATTAGTCCAAAATATATTAACTAAGTTAGGATAATGCCTTCAGTGGACTAAACGTGGAGAACCATATTAAAGGAATATTTTGTTATGCTTTAATAGTTGTGGTTGTTCTTACAATTGCTTAGTTTCTTTTATTGTCTACTGATATAAATTTTTCGTCTAGAATTGTTAAACATTTTTTTTGATTCATATTGTTGTTATTAATAGGTTTATGAATCAGATTACTCATTAGTTAAGTGGAGCAGTCGATTATTCGACATATATAATTAAAAATTGACTTAAATCATGTGATCATTTTCACCTATATGTTATTTATTCCGATTAATTTAATAAATTTATTATTTGTTATAAAAACGCCAATCATGTCATTTTTGTGAGTCATAAAACAAATTAATAATGCTATTGTTGATCTGTTTTAGCCTTCGACAAAAATAAAATTAACGAAGCTACAAAACAAATGGTTTTACTTAAAAACAATATCAAATTAATCTACCAAAAAAAAAAAAAGAATTTTGATACCTAAAGTTAGAGATCTATGCTATTACCTGCCGTCCTTTTCACTTTCTTTACTTAGAGTCGTTTAGTATTATTTTTTAACCTCCAATTTCAATAAGTTGTTCTCACTTAATAGAATTATATATTTTAGCTTTGAGTAACACATTTTGATCATTCATACTATTTAATTAGGAACTGTCTGATTTATTTTTTTCAAAATCAACTCTGCTACTTATAGCAAAAGCTTGAAAATAAAACTTTTCATTAAAGCAACCTGGGAAAACAATCCAAACTGACCCTTGTACAATTGAGCCTCCCGTATTTTTTGTATTTAACTATTTATCAACTTCAGGAAACTACGTGGCCGTAGATGCTCCTATCAAATAAGATGTTGCTTTCTACGCATCCTTTTTACTCATTTTTTCTTT
Organism: Euphorbia schlechtendalii; assembly: GCA_949673415.1. NCBI lineage: Eukaryota > Viridiplantae > Streptophyta > Magnoliopsida > Malpighiales > Euphorbiaceae > Euphorbia > Euphorbia schlechtendalii. The sequence continues at coordinate 4,856 of CATIWQ010009832.1, forward strand.
CAAAATTTTTAATCACCAGATCCCGGTCAATTTTCTTTTGCTCAAAAGTCAAAAGTGCATCCTTTCATTGGGAAATTATATTAAAAATTGGGTTCAAAAGATCGGATCCATGCATGCCTGTCACGTATTTTAAAAATCAATTTATATTTTATTTTTCTATTATTATATTTATTTTTTGGACACATAATAAACATGCATGGATCGGTCCTTTGAACCTGGTCCTTAATATAATTTCACCCTTCCACTCAAGATGTCCTATATTGGCAGTCGTACACTTTGGGCTAATTTCTTATAGATCTGCTATTGAGCTTTTACGTTAAAATACTTCATAATATCTCATGTTTAATGCATGATAATTATACGTTCTTATTATACAATTAGATAATCAAATGCACATAACAATGGATCTAACCAACAATTATGTCGACAAATACTTGAATGATTACAATCAACGCACGAATTCTAATTAATCATGTGATGACATAATTGCTGATAATGGACCCATTTGTTAGGTGGAAACGAGATATTTCCATATCTGTAAATAATGAACCCATTTGAAAAAAGAAAAATAATTATTTTCCTTTACATCTTTCTAGATATATTCACTTATATCATCATATCAAGTGTATCAGCGCATGGAAAAAATCAAAGAGAGCAGCTCCTCACTTGCAACGTTACTTCATAAAACCTTATCAGGTAATCATAATTCAGTTCTTCAGTGACACCATTTTGTGAATATAACATGCGAATTGAGATTTTAAATTTTTGTGCAATTGGTTTAGCTAGTTTCTGTTTGTTAATCCTCCTTTATTGTAAAATTCAATGGTTCTATCATTTCACGTGGTTGCTTTTCCGTAGTTTGTATTGTGTATGATTTGAAATTTGGGACCTATTACATTTAATGGATGTTTTTAGGTGTGTGGACAATAAATTTGTCAAAGTCCAAGTAGGACAAATTCGTGTGGAAAGTTGCAAATGTGAAGCTTCATTATTAATGAAATACGGACAAAATATACGTGTAAATGATAGAATTGTCTGAGAGTAATTGGAGAGAGTCAAAATCAGTGGGGCTGCGTCATTAGTTTACTGTGGGTGTAATGGAATCATCTGGCAATGCAAATGTAAATACTTGAATGATTTTGTAAATCTTCAGTTATTATAATGAAATTTTTTTGATTGTAAGCTGTGAAAATAGATAATTGGGTTGAATCATTTTAAATTTTTATATTTATTTATTATTTTCTTGTTTAATTTTATTATCTACTTACCAATTAAATTATTTCAATAGAGTAATTGTCATCTAATGATAAATAATTGCACCGAATTCCTGAAAGTTTGAAAATTACTACGTACTAGACACGAAAGCAACATTGCAGTTACATGTCATCCTTTATCTGAATTTTCAAAGTACTTTAACCAAACATAAATAATGTATAGTGATTATATTTTGGAATGGTGCATTTTGTAGCAGGCAACAGTGGGACTTTGATAATATTGCTACACAATAGCTTCTAAACTTTTTTCTGTTGGGTCATATTTAAGAAATCTAGATGTAATAATTATATATTATGTTTAGGAAGACGTAGCTGAAAAGTGATTTAATGAATTACGAGTTTAAAATCATCTAAGGTACATGAATTTTATGATCACTAACATAATAGTACATAGATTTTAAAACTTGATATAAAGATATACAAATTTAACATTTTACTAACAAAATGATAAAATTTTACATTTAACTTGGTTAAAATCAGGTAACTTCCCATTCTTAAATTTGTTGGATTATTTCCATATTATTATTATTATTATTATTATTATTATTATTATTATTATTATTGTCTCCTTTTCCAATCAATTGCTATTCATTATCTTCTATTCATCCACTAATATCACTTACCTTGCCCCATTGATTTCCTCTGTTACTTTCTACCGTCATTCATAAACGTTGATTTAAAGGATTAGCATCCTCCTTGCAACCATTGATGAAGAAGCTTATTGATTATGCACAGTGCACGACGTTGTACACTCATATTTATTCTCATTGTGTTGACGCCGTTGAGTTCTCCTCTAAACCTATTTAATTTTGATTTAATTGATACTTTTTCTTTCAATCATAGTGGTAATGGTCGAATTCTTGTCTCCATTAATGCTCTGTTTTTTTATCCTAATCCTAACACTTCTCTTCTGCATCCTGAAATTGTTTCCATTAATTGCTTCAAATTCAATTTTATTTTCTGCAATTTAGGGATAAACTGGAGTTGTGTAATGAAGGATTTTACTACGCCAGAGAGCTGAGAACTGAGGCGAAAACGATTATGGAGAGAAGTGATGTTAAAGCCGGTGGATTGGTGGTATTCTGTTCCGGAGATACCTAAGTAGTGGTTTCCGTTCCGGGGATACCGGATTTAAGAACAAAACAAGCTTCCCATATATTAGACCTTTCATCCATTTATTCATGGAGTCACTTATCACTTGCTAAATAATGGAGTTTTTAAACAACAAAATTAATGAGAATTGAAAGATTTAGCAGAGAAAGAGATAAGCAATGTGAACTTGGTAATTTGAAGTGGAGTTCGGCGTGGAAAATGTGAATCGATTGTGATAAGGTGATTTACAATAGTATCTAATACTCTTCTAGGAATACTAATATTAATAAAATAATTTGTTGATAAAAAAATTTAGAAAATGGAAAAGTGAAAAAATTTTACTTGATATTAACTTCGTGAAAAGTAATTTGTATAGTCAAAGGTAATTTTGATCATTATGTTAGCAAAATATGAAGTTTGTATACTTCTATGTCAAGTTTTGAAGTTCATAGACCATTATGTTAGTTACTATAAAATTTACAAGCTTGAATTACGTGTTGCTACATTTTGATTCAATGAAGTTTTATTTTTTTCTCAAAAAAGGAGACCACACTCTTAATTTCTTGGGCAATAAATCTTAGCTCTATCATGTGCTTTTATGATTACTTTGAAATAGACTTAATGTGATTTAATTGACGATGCAAATTAAAGATTTATAAAAATGTTACTCTTTATATTTTCTTACTTGTCTTCTCATCATTCTTCCAAGGAAATTTTCATTTGTTCATATGTTATTTCCAAATGAAGATAAAATTTCATTAAAAGTAAGGGTAAACTACTACTTTCATACTCTAATTAATTGATTTCGTAATAAATATGTAAGAGTATAGATTAAAGAATAGAAGGTAATAAAAGATATATCTATTTAACTTTGTGTGGCATATTAAGCTTTAGTACATTTTTGTGCGCCTACAGTTATAGGACTAGTAGTAGCTACTTAGCTTTTGTGAAGTAATAGTTATTGTGCTTGTTACTATTTAATGATATAAAATTTCATTTAATAGTAACAGTAAGTAAAAATGAAAGTTTGTTATGCGTTTGCATTGTTGAATTTTAAATTTATACAAAATAAAATCAATATTATAAAAGAGATTACACATTGTAATTTATGGAGTATATAAAGTTGTAATGGTAAAACTGATGTTTCCTTGTAATATGTGGACAAAATTAAAACAGAAAGACAAAGATTGAGCTGATTTAACAATAGTTAATTAGTTTGGCAGGATCAGGTCCAAGTAGAGCTTCAACTGGAAGAGCGAGTGAGATCCGAATTTTCAAGAAGCCGGCATGAAAGTAGCATTGCCGTTGGTCGGAATGACGATGGGAGAGTTGGCTCTTGTTGGGCTTATGGTATTTAGCAAACTAGCCATGTCTAAAGGCATGTCCAGTTTCATATTCTCGCCTCCCTTCTCCTTCTCCCTACTTCCTTACTCTTACACTGGTAGTTTCTTCGCTGGATCTCCTACAAAAAGTATTTGGTTTACCATTAACCAATCGTCTTGCAGGTCAAACAGGCCTCCACTCTCTTTCTCTATTGTCTGCCAATTCTTCTTGCTTGCTGTAATTGGGTATTTCTATATAATTATCTTCATTTGTTTGCTTTTGTATACACGTGTTGTTTAGTGTGTGATTAATTGGTACTGTTTCGTTCAGTTGCTTGTCAAATCTAATGAGATATGCTGGAATTAACCTCAGCTCGCCTACCCTTAGCGCATCCATGCTTAACCTTGTTCCTGCCCTTGTTTTCATACTTGCTGTTCTTTTCAGGTCTCATTGACTTCCTCTTTTCTAGCATGAATTCGTAACTGCTGAAATTGTTTGACTGAAATATGAAACTAATTAGGTTGGAAAAGCTTGACTTGAAAACTTCCAGCGCTGTAGCAAAATCAGTCGGAACAATAGTATCAACTGGAGGGGCATTTGTTATGACTTATTACGGAGGTCCTCCAGTTGTGATTCCATCTTCAGATTCATCTCACCGACTTCTGTTGCAACTTTCCAATTGGGTTATTGGAGGGTTGCTATTAGCTATGGATGCTCTTTTGGCTTCTGCTTGGGTCATTCTACTGGTGATATTTCAAAACCTTGTTCGCAAAGTTGTGTTGTTTACAAATATTTATTGTAGTTTTAAACTCTTTGTTAGCTATTTTTTTTATTGATATGAAACGAATATAGACAAAAGAGATATAAATTGCAAATACAATACTCTGGAACACATGTGACATTTACAAGCACACTTGTTATTGAAATATAATCAAATATTATTCAGACACATTATTTTCTAACTATTTTGTTTTGGCTATTTCAAATAACTTCGAAAGTCATGTCTCAACCCTCCTCCTTGGCTTTGAAGTTGAAGAATTTTATTTGGGTTTATTGGCATATTATATATGACATAAACAAATTCATTGTCATTGGCATGTTTCATTGATATGGTTCATTGGCACTAGTCATGGATATGGGTCATTGGCATGAGTCATGAACATGATTTCGGTCACGAACATAATTTAGGTCATGGTTTTGGATATGGGGCATGACCATGGTTATAGGCATGAGCTTTGAATGGATAACTTATGATTTATTTTGTTGTTCGTCATATTCTTGTTACATCATCATAACACTCTTGTTGTATCGTCATGGCAAACTTTTGTTGGTTTTTGCAATTTCTTCTGTTAAAACATACAAGGTCCTTAAAAAGATAGCTCGGATATGAAACAAACGAGATATAGTAAAGCAATAGTGCAAATGCAGTATTATGGAACGCATAAGCATATGACACTTATGAGCACACTTGTTATTGAAATATAAATACATATTTACAGGTTTACAAAGATATACATTACATAATAAAATATAAACTAAAAAAAATGAATTAATTTTAAATCTAATATTTATCTACTCAAAATCAAATATTATTCTACCACATTATTTTTTATTTATTCTATTTTGAATATTTCAAGTAACTTCAAAAGCCATCTCTCAAACACTCTTGAATCAATTTTCAGGCATCGGTTCTCAAGAAATACAAGGCGGTGCAGATTGTGTTCTTCTTTTACTACTTCTTTACTTCCATCCGTCTGCTGTAGTCTGCTTAGTTGTTGATAAAGGCCCTTCTGCTTGGAGCGTCAGTCCCAGCATAAAACTAATAGCCATTCTGCACTCGGTATGTACACAAAACTATAACGTAGATAGATAAATGTAGAAACTAATACTTTATCACTTAGACATGATGTAGGGAGTGTTTGGCACAGCTTTCCAAGTAGGCATGAGTTCGTGGTGTCTGAGGCAAACGGGGCCCCTTTTTGTTTCAATGTTCAAGCCCTTGGGCATTGCCGCTGCAGCTGTGTTTGGTGCTATCTTTTTAGGGGATACATTGTATCTAGGAAGGTACCTTTTCTTTTCTGGTTACTTAAATATTAAGCTTTGACTGCCTCATGTTGTTACTTATTTTGGATTTGGTCCCTCCTTGTCAATTTTTTTATTTTGAATGATATTTTGTTCCCATAATGTTAATGTAGTTTGGTTGGAGCAAATGTGATTGTGATTGGATTCTATGCGGTGATATGGGGAAAGGATAAAGAGCAGAACAGAGTGGTGGGTGCTGTAATAACCAACGAGTCAAGCAGCCGAAACCAAAAAGTCCCTCTCCTGAAAAAACTAATTGGTACTTTCTATTTCGTTACATACAATTTCTCTGAAAGACAGCAATTGAGAGCTTCTTTCCGTAGCATCTTGGAGTTTAATTTAGACAAAAATGGGCAGTTTTACTTGTTAAGCTGCTATAGCAAAAAATAACCAAAAGATAATTTTTTTTATATATTGTGCTTGGATTAAAGCCTGATCAAACCTTTCGTTGCTTACTCAAGCTAAAGATACAAGACCAAAATTTGAAAATTTAGAAATTAATGCCAGTCTGACATTGCTCGTTCATCTCTCTCTAACTAGAATCGAGGACGGACTCCACTGAAAATGTCTAGGATGGAAGACTGAGTTGCAAACATACAAAATAAGTATACGAAAATAGACAAGTTATAGAAATGGTTATCCGACCTATGTATTTTGCAATATTGAGATTGGCCCCTTCTCTCCAATGGAGTTCCTAGTCTACAACTTCAAAGTTGGCAAGCAAGGAATAATGTGAGAAACCGGAGTGCTCAAGATCCTACATTTTCAACTAAGATGTAATTAAAAATTATAGATTATTTTTATATCTTGAAGTATCATGTAATGTAATTATGTGTAGTTTGCTTAAAGATGCAATTGTAAACATTACATTGTTTCAAAAGTTTTTATATGAACATGCTTTTTCTATAGATCGAATACTTTGACCCTCTTGTATAATAAGTTTTATGGGCCTTTTGTTAGCTTGCAGTGATAATGAAATATGTCCTTGTAAATAAATTTAGCAGCTTTGCAAAAGGAGGAACAGCTGCAAAACTAATTAATGCACATAAAGAATATCTATTTCACTTTCAACGAGTTCACAAATAACTGCAAATCAAACACCATACTTGACTTCAGATCAAACTAATGGTTTAATTTTTCAAAGTTTGTGAAAAATTGGTTGAAAATGGAGAATCAGACAGAGGTGGCCGAGCAGAGAATGTCTAACTTACAAGTGCAGGCAACTGTCATTGTGAAGTAGTGAAATTGATACGATTGCCTCTGCCAACAACGATGATTCTTCGTGATTCATTAGAGTACGGTATTTGTATAATATAAATTTTAAAAAAAATTATTTTTGGATATATATCATGGTATGTTATTGTTTCTTTAAATTTTAGTTTGAATAAAACCAGAATCACCTGATCCGTTTGAAAAAATCATGAAAAACCGTACCAATGAAAATATATCATTAGAAGTGTACCGTGAACCAGAGCAGCCGTAAAAAATGGTATTCATATCCGGCCAATAGGAGTTTGGGCGGGTACCAGACCCATGAACAGGTGCGACGGCTAGCATTGTGGACAACTTGTCGAATAAAACAAAAATAAAAAATAAAAAAAAAAGACAGGAATTCAGGAACTGAAGGAGGGTGGTGAATGAAGGAGATTCCATGATGATTTGTGTGTTAGGTTGACTGTGGACTGAATCAGGTCCAGTTACAGATTCAACTTTAATTACGTTACGTGTGAGACCCAAACTCTCTACAATCCGTTGGTATTTCTGCAAATTGGTAGCAACCAGTGCGATCTTTGCACTGCGCAAGAGAGTAAAAATGGGTACGAAAGTAGCATTGCCGTTCGTAGGAATGATAATGGCAGAGTGCGCACAAGCTGGGCTTATGATTATCAGCAAAATAGCCATGTCTAAAGGCATGAGCAGTTTCATGTTTACCTTCTACTCTAATGCCCTTGCCTCCCTCATCCTTCTCCCTCTTTCTTTTCTCTTCCACAGGTACTATCGTTTCTCTGCATCTCATCTATATACTATAATGCTTCCATCTTAATTCATCTTGTTAATTTTTTTTTTTTACAATTGGTTTTTAGGTCAGAGAGGCCTCCACTGTCCTTCTCTGTCGTATGCCAATTCTTCTTGCTAGGGCTACTCGGGTATTGTTGTTATTTCATATCTTCAAGTATTCTATTGCTTTTGCAGAGATTTATTGTTTAGGGTTTGATGCATTGGTATTGTTTCAATTAGTTGCGTTGCAAATATTTGTGGATTTGCCGGAATCAACCTCAGCTCCCCTACACTTGGATCATCCATGCTTAATCTTGTTCCTGGTCTTATTTTCATACTTGCAGTTCTTCTCAGGTCTGGCTTTCCTCTTTTCATTGCGGTATTGTTTTTATGTTAGATTGCTAACTACTCGAATCGTACTCAAAGAATAATGAGGATGATTTTTGCAAGTTCAATAAACAAATAAATTTTATTGTTTTGGTAAGACGAAACAATGTTTAAGTTTCTACATAAGCTCAATCTAGCTAGACCTTCCGTGTTCGTCATTGATCTCATATTGCTGCCCATGAATTTGTTTGATTTACTTTATCTCATTTCTTTACAAATGGTTTTAAAACCAGTTACAGTAAACATCATGTAATGGCGTAGCTTTTCTTTCAAACACAAGGAGGGTTGAGCAGTGGTACTTGTAAGTAAGAAAAAAACACCGCTATAGTCGAGTTGAAAATGTTTTGAAAATTATGATCTCAGGTTGGAAAAGCTTGACTTGAGAACTTCCAGTGCCGTAGCAAAATCTGTTGGAACTGTTGTATCAATTGGAGGGGCATTTGTTATGACTTACTATAGAGGTCCTCCAGTTGTGATGACACATTTAGACTCATCTCATAAAATTCTCTTGCAACTCTCCAATTGGGTTATTGGAGGATTGCTTCTTGCTGTTGATGCTCTTTCAGCTTCTGCTTGGGTCATTGTACAGGTCAAGTTTTAAAACACCGTCATGCCAAAGTTTTGGTTTATCACATAAACATATGTATGATTTTTCAAATCCTTCACTTTTCAGGCACTGATCCTGAAGAAATACCACGCAGAGCTGATTGTCGTCTTCTTTTACTGCTTCTTTGTTTCCATTCTGTCTGCAATAGTTTGCTTAGTTGTTGAAAGAGACCCTTCTTCCTGGAGCTTAAAACCCAATGGTAGAGCAGTAGCCATTCTGTACTCGGTATGCAAAAAAAGTTATAATACAGTTAAATGTAGAAACCTATTCTATGATCATTCCTTGTACATTTGCAATTAGCACTTGCAATTGCTATATGATTTCATTCTGATTATGTGCAAGATGTGACTCTAACCTTTACTAAGATATGTTGTAGGGAGTGTTTGGTTCAGTTTTCCAAGTTGGCATAACTTCATGGTGCCTGCGGCAGACAGGGCCTGTTTTTGTTTCTATGTTCAAGCCCTTGGGTATTGTCATTGCAGCTGCGGCGGGTGTTATTTTTTTAGGGGATAGCTTGTATCTTGGAAGGTGGCTTAATTTTTTACTTAAAAAGTTGTAACAAGTTTTGATTGGCTCATGTTGTTATATGTTGATTGGCTGGTGTTGTTATATGAGATTTGACCCCTTTTCCTGCCTGGTTAAGTTTTATCTAGTAATTCTGGCACACCTAGGACTGATGATTATTTTTTCCTATTAACTTAGTTTGATTGGGGCAACTGTGATTATCATTGGAGTCTATGCCGTGATCTGGGGAAAATCAAAAGAGCAGAACATTGTGATGGATAATAGAATAAGCAATGAATCGATTAGCCAAAACTACAAAGCTCCTTTACTGCAAAGCCATATTGAAGAAATAGAAGCATTTTCTGCAGACAGCCAATTACCTCATTCACCAAAATCAACAGGTAATTTCTATTTGGTTTGCTTTTGTTACATGCACTGATACACGATGCATAGAAAGACTAGTTGTAATGAGAGTTCCATTTATTATCGACTTGGAACTATTAGGTGTTCTGTAATGAGAGTTCCATTTATTATCGACTTGGAACTATTAGGTGTTCAATAGCATGGGTAGTTTTATGCCATGTTGTCAGACCACTAGAGCAAAATTTTAATCTAATGAAATGCTACTTTGGCCCTTCAGTACTTTTCAACCTTATATTTAGATTCTCATCCAGTTCAACTAGTTTCTTGTTTGGTTTTAAATTTTAATTCCTGTCCACTTTAAGAGAGTCAGCTAAAACTATGTTGATCTTAGTTTGATAGTACTATGATTTGTCTGCTGCTTATGAATAGAGGAACTGCAGTCGGCAGTTATGGCAATTTTCTGTAGTTTAGATCAGAGACACTAGTATAATATCAGGCTCCAACGCTGCATCTTTCTGGCTTTCTTGTTTGAATTGTTACTAAAGGTTGGTGCGAATCTGAAGTGCTATTATTTTTTTAGCGGAGGCTTTATTTGGCCCTGATTCCAATTCTAGTCAAATGTCTGTAACATTTCTCCCCCATGGATACATAAAATGAACTGAGAAACTGGGGTCACTTTTCAAAAGAGGCATCTAAAGTTTTATGGTGCCTCTTACGCTTGAGAAGGCAGCTCTGATATTTGTCTCTTATATCGCATAATTGTTTTTTAGGGGTTAAGAGCTAAGAATTATTATTGTAAATGATTTTCTTTGTCAACTGTTGGTACTTCTATTGTTTTTCTTTTTTTCTTTTTTTTATAATGAACTAGAATAAAGTCGCATTTAGATAATCTATACTTGATTTGATATATTGAATGTCATTCTGAATGTGTTTGTGATATCTGTCTGACCAGAAAAGAAGAACAAGTCCACCGAAAATGTGCAACTAAGATGTACTAACATTACTTCTGTTATTGAAGAGACGGAAGACACGTTCAAAGATACAGAATAAATATGCCAACAAAAGCGACTTATAGAAATTGTGATTCTTATATCTGTCAATGTATTCTTTATAGAATTGGCCCCTTCTCCCCATTGGGTTTCCTAGTGTAATGACCCATTTTGCAGCTTCGAGATTGTTAAGGATTGAAGTGAGAATGGACAATAAACCAAAAATTATGTTAAAAAGTTTCCATAATTGCAGTTAATATGTAATTAAAAATTAAACATTTTTTATGCTTCAAGATGTAACTGTGTAGTTTGATTACAGATGTAAACATTGTTTTTAAAGGTTTTATCTAAGCATGCCCTTTTCTTCAGAATATCATATGCTTTGGAATAATTATCTAGATATTCTTGAGGGCTTTGAATTGCAGCAACAAAGATGATGCGTTGCTAATGAAATGTATCCTTGTGGATAAGCTACACTCTTGATGTCATGAAATGGGTGAATGAAGTAAAAGGAACCTCCTAGGAATCAAAACGAAGTTGGTACTTTTACTCAAATGAATGAAGTATGGATTTGAATGATTCAAAGTAGAATCAAGAAAAGAATTATTGATAGAAGGATATGATTTTTATCCTTTAACAAGTAATGATGTAGGGAGCCTTTGGCAATGCCTCCCAAATTGGGATATGTTCATGGTGCCTGTGTTCCAATGGTGAGCCCGGGCATTGTCATTGTGTTTGCAGAGTAGTCTACCAAAAACCTTGTATCTTGAAAGGTAGGCTCTTTAAGAATTAATTTCTTATTTCTTTTTTTTTTTTTTTTTGTTAGGAGATAGTAATTAGTTTATGCATGCGACTGACATTTTCTTCCTATTTTGTTTTTTGTTTGAGCAACAATGATTGTCAATCGATCTTCATCGTGGTCTGGGAAAAATCTCATCTCGTCTCTCCTGCAAAGCTTTGTTGATGCAAACAGAAGTGCGTAGGTAATTTGTATTTTTTTCAGCTTTAATTAGAATGCATACATTCACATAATGCATGAAAAGACAAAGCATAATAAGAGCTTCCCTCTTTAATTTATTGGAAATTTGGGGTAAAATAGAAATTCTAAGTTTATGCCCAGGGGCTAAAAAAGAGAGGAAGCTTTTCTAAAGGACTGCATTAATTATATGTAAGCAGACATCACATACCTCACTCAAACTAATATTTGGGTTTGCAGTAAATTTCAATCATGGATTCGATCTCATCTAGTACAACTGGTTTTGTTGATTTGTTTTGATTCCTAGTCATTTCATAAAAGGCCAATTAAACTACACTTAAAAAATAAGTGGATGTGGATTGAAGTTAATAAGGGAACTGCATTGAAAGCAATTAGCTACAATGTAGTTCAGAGATACAAATATGATATAAAGCTCAAACATTGCACCTTCCAGGGGATTTGTTGTTCAAATTGTTTCTATAGGTTAGTGCAATTCTGAGTGCTTTTGATTTTAAGAAAAGACATGCATATTTGTTGTTGTTGATTGGCTAAAACAAATTTGCACCATGTTAAATATACACAGACATACATGCACACACACACACATCGAAAGGTTACAGACGCCTCTATCGCATAATGAGAAGGCAGCTTTGATGCTTGGCTCTTGTCTCTCATACTTGTTCTTGAGAATTTGTTTGATATTTTAGGGTCAAGAACTAACTATATTTATATAATTCTTTTCTTTGTAAAATGTCGGTACATTTATGCATTATATTTTTTTGTCTTTCATATAATAATGAATTTGAATAAAGTCAGAATTTGAAATTTATGCTTGATTTTAATATAATATATCATTTTGAAAGAGCAATTCTTATGAGTTCTGATGAGAAAGGAGGAACAAGTCCACTGAAAATGTGTAAGATGAGAACATATATTGTTTGTGCATATGAAAAGATGGTAGGCACGTTTAAAGATCAATGGTTATACTGGTCATAAGGGGATCAATTTATTTGCCATTTTCATGTGATCGATTAGAAAGTTGGCTCTTCAACTGGGTTTCCTATTTGCTTGCACAGCTTGACTGTTTATAGTTATCCACAAATTTTATGTTGAAAGCTTCCATAATTTCACCTGATATAAATTAAAAATGTGAACATTACTTGTATATATTAATATGTCAATGCAAACGTTATTTTGCAGGCTTTATCAGGAAATGACATGCCCCTTTTCAGCACACAGAATGTTTTGACCTCTTGAAATTAACAACTTTTCTAGTGATAAAGATGAGCTGTAGCAGATGAAATGTGTTCTTTGAAAATTGTGTTCTTACTCGGAGCAGCCATAAGCTGTTGATTAATAGGTTAAGTATCTGATGTCATCATGTGGGTCAATTTCAAATATATAATTAATACTCTAGTGTATGTATATATTTATTAATTACATTTGAAATATTCCTAAGGCTGACGAAAGTAAGTACTACCGAGAATAGGACAATACTAAATTAGGCCATTCTACCATTCCTATGTGGTATTAATTATCCGTATAGAGTCTATAGACGCGCCTAGAAATTACTATGATAAACAACAGTAATTAAAGAAACTACATATAAGCCAGCAAGCAAATGTTCGGTTTTGTATAAGAAAGTTTTATGAAAAGGACGCAATATCACTTCTTATTAGTTGAGAAGGTTGAGAGGGTGGTATTAATTATAATTAGTATTTAATATATTGTTGGACGAACAAATATGCCATATATTGGATTTAAAGTTGTTAATGATGAATTTATAAAACTTACTAGTAACTTATAAATTGTAAAAAAATTAAAAAGAAAAAATTGAAAAGATAAATTCTTTAATGTATTAAAATTATATACTAGTATATTTGTTTTTAGTAAGACTTTAAATGCTCTTGCAATACTTAAAATAAAATACAATACTAATGAAAATATTATCCATACTTATATATAAGGTAAGGTTTTGTTTGGATGATGAGACATCAAATGATTCAGTTTAGGTTTGTGGGTGGGTCCAGGAACATTGCAGATTTTTTCTCCTTACAGTAGGTGGACCAATAAATAAATTCATTTTACTCCATTACCGTGGGGGCATAAGCAACGTCCACCACGAAAACCTAGAGTTATTTGGCCATTAGTTGCTGAAGTAAGCAGCATTAACACCTAAAACAAACACTAACAATCAAATTTAATTAAAGGTAAGGACAGATTAAGAAAAATCAGAGCATAGAACAAATCAATATCTAAAGGAAAACACATGCCTCGTCCCCATTGCCACCCTTGTAGATAGTTTAGAGGCACACTCGAGTTGTTTTTTCCCCCATTAGCCTCCCCATTTCATGAAAGGCTATCTTTCATTTCTTTTCTTTTTATTTTCTCCTGATGTCACCTCACCTATTCTTTTCACCATAAATATCATCATCATATGATTCACAAATTGAGAATCTCGGTTGCTGTATGGTATAGGTATAGGTATAGTATAAGCAGCTAGCACTAGCAGTGGTTATCTGTTAGAAGTGAAAATGGTGGTTAATTACGAGCAAATTAGTTCAAAGATAGGAGGTGGAGAAGTGTTGGCGTTTTTAGTAATGGTGATGATGGAAGGCTGCACAATCTGGCTCACAATTCTGGCTAAAACGGCTATGTCTGGTGGATTGAGCCCTTTTGTGTTTGTTGTGTACACGAATGCTATTTCCACCCTTCTTCTCTTCCCTTTTTCCTTGTTTTTTCATAGGGGACAAAGGTCCATACTTGATTTCTGCCTTGGTTTTCCTCATTTCTCTTTATCGTCTTATCATTATATTCCTGAATTAATATGGTGTGATTTATAAAATGGATGCAGGGTAGAACAACCACTCTTCACCTTTCCTCTTTTCTTGCGTTTCTTCTTCTTGGGTTTTACAGGGTTTGTTCCTTTCTCTGATCTTCCCCTCTACCCACACCATCTTTCTTTTTTCCGATACGTAAAATTATCCGCTTAACTGGGTCAATCGGATTCTGTTCATCACCCGGTCACAGTTAACGTAATCATTTATATATAATGGAAGTTAAACGTGAAAGCTCCTTTCATTACTCGCTTGGTCAATATTGTTAACCAAGCTAGTAGTCTTGCACAGTACACAAACCCCAGTTATTAAGTAATTTTTTGATGAAAAATATTAAGTTGATAAGTAAATTGCAATATCACTTTTATAATTGTTGAGAATCATGATCATATCAATTTGAGAATATTCTGAAACTGATCAAAGAGCAGGTGGTGGAAATTATTGGAAGTCAAGTGCAGAAGCAGTACGTAATTTGTTGAATATGGAATTAATGGGTGTCCCACGCCCAATATAATTTGTTGGGCTTCATGGACTAGTGTTTTAACTTTTAATATTGTGGTGTTACAAGGATTCTACCAAGTCTTCAATTAATTATTTAAATCTTGCACTAAGCCTATATAATATTGCTAGTAGTAGTAATTAATAATGTTTGTGTTTTGAATAATTAATAATGTGTACATGTGTGTTTGCAAGTAGTAGTAATTAACAATGTGTGTGTTTTGAATAATTAACAATGTGTACACGTGTGTGTTTTGTAGGGTTGCTTTATCACAGAATCTCGCATTTATGGGGCTAAGCTACACTTCTCCAATAGTTGTTTGTGCAATGGGTCTCCTCATCCCTACCTTTTCTTTTCTTCTTTCCATCCTAATCAGGTTTATTTTTCTTATCACCTCATTTATTCTGCCTGAAAATCTTTTATGGTGTATGAATTTAATTTGTCACAAATAACATAGCAAGAACTTCAAATTTTGATATAAAAATGCACAAACTTTTAATAACATTACATTACATCAACTTTAAAATTTAACATAAAGATATACTAATTCATCATTTTACTAACATAAACATTAAAATTACGGTTTAAAAAATGAAAAAAATAAAGAAATTGGGTTTAAAGTTCTTTAATAAACAACAAAGCAAAAAAAAATTTAAAAATTGCATTTGAGTCCCTAAAAAAGTAAAATCATGTATTTGAAGGTTTAAACAATATTTTTTAACTGAATAGTTGTGACTTTTGGTTGTTAACCATGACTTCTATAAAACTAATCGTTTTCATAAATTAAGTTTATCTGCAATTCATCTTTTTCTATATAGATCAACAACAGATGCTTATGTACATCGATGTTTCTATTTAAGTTTGTTTAAAAAATGTATATAGCTCGGTTTGAATAACATATATGAATCTGAATATGATTATGAATGTGAATGTGAATGTGAATATGGATATGGACATGAATATGAATAATGATGGATCAGGAATACAAAGCTAAAGTGGAGAAGCTCAAGTTTCCAATACAAAGTAATAGGAAGCATGATAACAATGGTGGGGGCAGTTGTAGTAGAGTTCTACAAAGGACCCTTTTTCCGACAAGATTCGTCAAATTCTCCTTCTAAACTCTTATTCAGACAACGTCTTTTAGTGTTCTACTCAGCCCCAGACCGTTGGGTTCTTGGCGGATTCTTGCTTGCTGCTTCTTTTTTATGTGTTTCTATTTGGAACATTATCCAGGTACAATAATTATTCGAAATTTATACATGTTTTTTTACTATTTAATTAACATAAACTGATCACTTGATGATTAATTAGATGGGAACAATGAAACAATATCCACAATTGCAAGTGATGAAAGTAGCATCGTTATATAGCTTAGCTGGCACTCTTCAATCTGCAGTTTTCTCCTTCATTGTTGTCAGAGATTTCGATGCCTGGAAACTCAACTTTTATTTCGATCTGCCTCTCATTCTTGTCACTGTAAGTATAAAGTATTTAACTATAATGTATATACATAATAAATAATCATTAATTAATTAATTGTGGTGATAATTTAATTATGTACAGGCAATATTTGGAAGTGTAGTTCGAAGCAGTGTTCAAATATGTTATGGGCGTAAAATGGGGCCTTTTTATGTGCCTCTTTTTCAGCCTTTCAGAATTTTTTGGGCTTGCTTTTTCGGCATCACCTTCTTTGCTAATAGTCTTCACTATGGCAGGTAACCTTATATGCGTATTATTTCAAATTCTAATCATAGTCTCGTTATAATACCAAAATTCAAAATATCACGATATAATATCATTAAAAGAGTCGTAAATCTACCATTATTAATTGTCATCTTTAATCTTATGCTAATTAAAACTACTCACACACACATATATATATCACTACAACATATTAAACATTGGGCAAAGTAGAAAAATTCTAGTGATAACTCAATTGATGCTAATCTAAAAGTTGTGATTTCAATGTCCAAGTTTTTCTAATTTATATTTATGTAAATAAAATTGTCACCCAAGATTGAATGTTTTGGCTATAAAATTGTTTATGTTGATATTCAAAAAAGTGAATTCTTAACCACGTAATGTTATTCTAAATGTCGTAACTTTACTTTTGAAAATGATTAAATATATATATTTTATTGTAATGAAATGTCTAGTTAACATTAAAAAGGTTCATTGAAGTAATTTCATTCAATGAATTCATGTTCATTCATTATTTAACCCGGTTTAATGAAATTTGTTATAATAATGCAGTGTGATTGGAACAATAATATGTGGAATGGGATTTTACACAGTAATGTGTGGTCAAATCAAAGAAAATGAGAAATCCCAACAGAACACTCATGAAGAAAAACCCCTTCTTTCTGATGAAAAAGTTCCTCTCCTCCAAAATATCGATGATCAAGTCTAAGAGGAATTAAAATTTTCGGTTAGTGCATAGTACCACCCTATTTAGCGAAACAAACAACATCTTAATTAACTATGTGATTTAATGTTTGGTTTATCTTAATCAAGGTACGTAGCTAAGGAATCGAATCGTGCTGGTAAATTTTGGTCACCATCATTTATCTCCTGCGCCATGTATTGATCAGAAATGTATGGAGTTTTCTTTTCTTCTTTTTTTTGGGATACGCATAAAATTCCAGCATTCCCCGAGTTTTATTGAGGGAGTTTTTGGATTGCATCTGTTGTTTGCTTGTGTGAAAAAAAGTGTAAAAATTGAAGAGGTTATTTGTACGTATATTAATTTTTGTATTGTACATGTACGTAAACCATGCAATTTTCTACTCTTTTTATTATTTGAAACAGCTAATTATCAATACTATGGCCTCCCACTTTCGCCTTCTTTCTGTCTTATCTGCATATTACAAAAGTATATGAACCTCATGTGCAAAAAAAAATCTACTTTTTACTCCAAAAACATAAAAATTGTTGCTATATAACTTGTGATGATAAAAAAATTGTTGGATCTATGTTATTATTATTAATTCTTAATTTGTAATTATGGTAACAACTCTTAAATATTGTTTTCAAATATAATATTTTATGAAGTAAATTATCACTAAACAAAATTAAATATGGAACATCCTTGTGAAGATGTAATCATAATTTTATCACAAATTGATATTGTATCATCATGAGTTGCTATTGGGTTGGTTTTGGATTAGTGTTAATAGAAATTTTTGTCATAACTTGAAATTTTTGGGAATTGCCTCAACATTTATGATAACTTGAAATATATTTTTCTCGAAAAAAGATAACTTAATATCCATTCAGTGGCGAATCCAAGATTTCTATACTATGGGGTCCAAGTATAATTGACTAACTTTTTTGTCGTATAATATGTAACTCATGTTTTATGATGTCTAAATTACTGAAGTTACTTTTTGATGTCTTATCAATTCAATTTTCACATATTTAAAGTCTTATAGTCAGCTGTAGTAAGAAAAATTAACGGAACATTGATGGTTGACAAGTGAAACATTCATGTCCCATTGAAGATTAGCAAAACATGTTTATACTCCAAATGAAAGTATTGTTGTTTCAATTTTTTTACATTGTTAGATGGACACTTGAATACTAAATTTCTATTTGTCTGCACTAATTGATTAATATTAATTAGATAAGTTGGACACGTGACATGCAAAATTTAAATATATTAGAGACAATTTCAATAGATTTACGTAGCAGAATGACATTATATAGAAACACTAAAACAATATTTAGGTCAATTATTAATATACAAAAAGAT
>CATIWQ010009841.1:0-32591 GCA_949673415.1 Euphorbia schlechtendalii
GTATTATCCATGGTCTTTTTATTCATTGACATCTTCAATCTCAGCTTGCATATTAAATGGCCTAATTTATGTAGAAAATGTTTCGTTCTTTGTTTCAAGCTTTTGAATTTCTCCCGCTTCTTTCTTGAAATATTTGTTGTACGATTCAACCATGATGAGACTAGACATGAGTGAATACATGGAGCGCCACCCCGTGAGCAAATTAATAGGATAGCCCCAGGCTATATTAGCTATGGCAAGGGTGGCACTTTAACTGAGGCTATTAGAAGATGACCTTTTACGTTAGTTTTGCTAGATGAAATAGAGAAAGCTCATCCAAAAATATATCTGCCTCTAGTTATGTGTAGATGGTCACATTACAGATTCATAGGTTTGTAATTGTCATTGAGATCTCGCTTTAAATATTAACTTCAACGAGCTAAATAAACAGCTGGAATGTTTATGGTTTCTTATCTTTAAAATACTGGTTTGACAGGGAAGAAGAGTATCATTTAAAAATGTGTTGGTGGTAATGACCTCCAATTTTGGTTCAACTACAAAGGGAGGATGCACATCCATTGGTTTCATGTTTGTAGATGATGAGAATAATTCATATGCTAGGATAAAGGCTTTGGTAATGGAAGAACTAAAAATATTTCTTCTATCGATATGGATTAGGATATTTAGAATACGAGTTTTAATTGTATACTATGTATTTTTTTACTTTAATCTTTTTCTAGATTGAATTGTATTAAGAATTATTTAAATTATATAAATATAAATACTTTTTAATTTAGATATTCGGTTTATATTATTAATATTAATAATAGTGATTTTCATGACAAACAATTATGAAAAGCATGTTGCAATAATAAAAAATGTGTTGTAAACGAAAAATAAAGTATAAGATAAAAGTGTTGCAAACTTGAAAAAAATGATGCAAATTATAAATAAAGTGTTTAAAAATAGTGTTGCCCTTGGGTCAAAAAGGTGTTGCTAACATACTAACGGCCGTTAACTATGATGGCGGGAAACTTATTAGCAACACAAAAAATTGAGTTGCAATAGGATAAAAAAGTGATGCAACAACTTCCTGTTGCAACACTTTCTTGGTGGGTTGCTACAGATACGAAATGTGTTGCAACAGACACCTATTGCAAGGAGAGCAGAACCATCACTTTTTTTTACGATAAGTGTTGCAACAGAAGCTGTTGCATCATTTTTAGCACTTTAAGCAACATTTTTCTGGTGTTGCAACGGGGCATCTATGGTGTAGTGAGGACTGGAGATGAAGAAAGAGTAGCTATCCTGGCGGATTGGGAGCTGGTTGCAAATTATAGATCTTGAAAGATCGTATGCTTCAGGTTTTTTCTGTAAAAAGTGTATTTTCTAGAAAAAGGTGTCTACCCGCTTTAAAGGCTGCTCCCCCTAAGTAAGGAACAAACACTAGTGGATTTATGCTCAAAGAAGGTATCCGAGGACTAGAGGTAGGCTTGGGGTTGAATTAGGATTGTGTGTGTGCGTGTTTGTGTATGTGTGTGTGTGGGTGCGTGTGTGCGTGTGTTCGTGGGTGTGCGCGTGCGTTTGCATGTGCATTGTGCGTGTGCGTGCGAGTGTGCGTGCGTGCGCGTGTGCGTGTGGACTTTCTGGGAGGAGGCCAACAAGGCTAGGCTCGCTAAGCTGGCGAGCCCAGCTGGCTAATGCTGGCTCTCAAGCGTTCTCCCTTTATATGAGGAATTCTTTAGAATACCCCCTATAAATAGAGGGGTTTTTTTTCATTTTTGGGGGACCAAAAAGTAACAAAAAAATATCTTTTTATTAACGAAATGAGTCAAAAAATTTAGATAAAATATCTTTTCTCTCGACAAAGACGGAGGAATTTTTACTGAAAAAAATATTTTTCTCCGATGAAATAATTCCAACTTTTTGATAACAATTCTCATCTTTCTTTTCTTTAATTATATTCAGGTCTAAAACACATTTGGGTTTCGAATTTTATTATTTTCAAATCAATTTTTTTTATCTTTTTTTCAAAAATCCGTAGATATTCTCAGACCTAAAATAAATTTAGAGTCTGATCCTAAATATTTACTGGATAAAAATAACATTTACTTTTCACGTAAAATTAAACCAAATATAACGAGGAGCACTCACCAAAATCAAGTGGATCTATCGACGTGGATTCGTAACAAAAGGGTAAGCCTTTGAGTTCCTAGAGCTGCTTTTTCCTATGTATTATTTTCTTTTCTCCTAAATTCTGAGATGGACAAGAATTTCATCACCGACCTAGGATTTATTCTGTTCCTTTAAATTATATTTTATTAACTCTTTTTATTTATTTATTTAATTCCCATTTTATTTATTTTATCATGTAACTTTCTTGTATACTTTTAATTAATTTATTTAATTATAAAGATTCTGGTTAGAATACCCCCACGAAGGGAATAAAAATTTTTCCCAGATAACAGACCTCACATTATTGCCATGCCATCATTTCATTAATTAAAATGAGCAACGTATGTGTAAATAAAATGGATTGTTTTCTTCCAAAATAAGAAATTTTCAATCTCCGCTGTTTTAATTAGGCCGCACAGGCCTCGCCAAAATCAATTCGAACATACTTGTAAATATTCATGATGTGTAATACTCTATGCTAACCTTTGTAGGTGTAGATAGATTAGGTTAGATATATATCAAGATTTTATTTTCCTTGGTTATTGCAAATATTTTTACGGAAATGTAATTAATAGCCCTCGAGGTTTTATAATTTTTTATCTTTACTTTTCCACATTTATTTACCTCTTTATATACGGATTTATTACTTTCCACATGGATGTTAAAGCATACATTATGAACACGAAACAACATAAGTATGAATATGCATAATTAAGAAATATTGTTTTCTGTAGATGTAATATAATGTGATCTAATAAGAGCAACTTATCCTGAAACTGAATCTCTGTGTCTTAGTGGTCCATCTCCCGGACGTCAAGCCTCACAAGGCTTTATAATTCCTAGAAGAGCTAATTTAGGTAGCGACTCTACAGTAAGAGTCGGAAGATTCGGGTTTTAACCAATCTAAAATGTTTTCAGTTTTCTCTTTCAAACTTTTTAGGTCCCCGACCTGGTAATTTTATTTTCATCAAAAATATCCCAGTGGACTACGCCTTTTAACAATGCCCTTTCGTGTTGTTCGCTCACAGTTTGCATGTTCAATTATAGCCTTAATTAACCAGCAATTTCTTATACTTCTTAGTTAATAATACTTCACAGTACTTAAAAGTTTTAGAAATAACAAACTAATCAAGATAGTGAAATTAATTATGTATTAAGTAGACTCTTGATTAGGCTAGTGTTACTTGAGTTTCTTTAAGGGAAAACAACTCAGTTTTATTTTATACAAATTAAGTTATGGCTTAGAGTAAGAAAAGTTGGGGGAAAATGAGTGCTAGATAGTTTATGCAATATAACTCAACTAAGTTGAGTAACTTTTAATTTTATAAAAACTGAGTTTATTGAGACACTTAGAATATAAAGACACTTGTACGTTTAACGGTGTCTATGAAGATAGAATATTTTCTTTGATGCTTTTTAGGTAAAAAGTATTGAATTCAAAATGGATATTTTTGTGGTCCTCACTTCAAAAAGGTGTTAGTACGAATGTTGGAGATCTATCACAAGCATCCAAGTAAAAACATCATCTTCTGACATGTACCGTTTTTAGTGTCTCCATGCAACTCTACAATGTTAGCAAGTAAACAAATATCAAGATTCCTTGTTGAATCTCATGCACTTCTCTCTCAGAATATATTTTCTTGAAGAAATGAGTTTTAGTGCATCAAGATTAATGGATTAATCTCGCGCTTCAATGTTCAAAATCATTGTCTCTAAACATCCCAAAATCTATTTCAAACGAGTAGATTTTAAAGCTGTGAAGAGAAGAGATTTTGAGAAACAAGTTAGGATCAGAAGTTTGCAATAACTACTTCTAATAACTTCAAGTATAAATAGAAGAATAAAGCAGATGTTCAAATTTGGTGAATCACCTCTAATTTCCATTGTGCTAAAATAATGTCCAAGTAATAAAAAAATTCAGAAATTCCAAATTCAAGGAATCGTAAGCAAACACTCAATTTCAAATCAGTTTGTAGAAGAGAGTTAAATTAGCTTAAAGTCTAGCTAAGCTTTTTCATTGTAAAAGGATTCAACGCTTTTTATAAGTTTAAATCCTTATTCAATGCTTTTTATAAGTTTAAATCCTTCATTTGTTAAACTTTCATTCTAAAACCTGTGAGTTAATTGAAAGAGGGTACTTGAATTGAGTAATTGAGAGGTAGATAGAAAGGAGGGTACTTTCTATAAGAATTTGGCCACTATAAAGGCTTCTCCACCTATTGAAGGAAAGAAATCACTAGTGGATTAAAGCCCAAAAGGAATTCGAGGACTAGAGGTAGGCTAGGGGCAGAACCAAGAAGAATCCAAGATGTACTCTTTCCTTAACCTTTTTATTTTCCTTCACAAGTGTTTTGATCTATTTATCATCGCTCTGTTTTATTATATTTTCTTGAAAACTAATCCAAGCTGAGTAGTTTACTCAACACAGATTGATGTAAACTAAATTAGCAAAGTTGATTCGTTTACAATTTTAGACGAAAGTGCACACAGCAAACTCTACTCAGCAAGCATCTAAAAATAACTTGGAAACATTTTTTAAAATCTTTAAAGTAACCAAGCATATTGCATTTAACCCCTCTACTCGATTATTTAAGCTAAAGTGGATCAACACATTCTATATTTGTGGCCGAGCGAAACGTAATCTTGAGGTGGTTAATAAAGAGGTTGAACATTTAAGGGCCCTTATTGCTGCAAAATGGGCAAAGGAGGAGATTGCCAATAAAGCAAAGGAGGAGGCACATGCTCTTTGCAAGGAGCTCAATAAAACCCATTAAATCGATGAGGGGGCTTCAAAAAACCATATCTCATAATGAGACTATAACCCCTCAAAAGATTATGTCTTATAGATGGGGTATGAAAGAAGTTGTTGAGGCGAGGAAAGAATTCAGCTACCGAGTCATTCAAGCTTATTAGCTTTTGCATCCAAACTTGCTAGATACTATGTTTGATGGAGTGAAGCATCCTAGTGAGTTGGATATTGAAGAGGAAGAGACCAAAGTGGAGAGTGAAAAAACATTGGAGGTGCCAGGAAAACTAGTTATGAAGAATTTAATACTACCACCTTTAAGCTAGAGGGAGATAAGATTGCTCTTTAAAGACCAGATGTGGGGCTCCAAGAAACCCATATCTCATTATGAGACTATAATCCCTCAAAAGATTGAGTCTTATAAATGGGGTATAAAAGAAGTTGTTGAGGCGGGGAAAGAATTCAGTTGCCGAGTCATTCAAGCTTGTCAGATTTTGCATCCAAACTTGCTAGATGCTATTTTTAATGGAGTTAAGTATCCTAGTGAGTTAAATATTGAAGAGAAGGAGGCCATAGTGGCAAGTGATAAGACATTGGAGGAGCCACGAAAATTGTTGATGAAGAAGCTAATACTGGCACCTTTGAGCTAAAGGGAGATAAGATTACCCTCAAGGCTAGGTTGAAGATAATGCTATCGAGTAGGATTATTTTACTTTTTGTATATTTTTTTAGCCTTTTTTATCTTGATGTAAGAATATTTTAGCCTTGTGGCTATTTTTGATTACTGTGAGTGGATGACATTTTTGAGACCCGTGTGGTCGCCTTGAGGCATCGGTCCAGTAACATGGGGCATAGGGGTTTTATGAAAAACAAAATGAGAAAAGAAAAGCTTTGAAAGACTCGAGGCCTAAACTATCACCCATGTTGTTACGGAGTTGCCACCCGGATCATCTATTCTCAAAAATTCTGTACAACCTAGATCTGTTAAGCTTAAATTTCATCGTCATCAAGATATTTGGGTCCGGATGATTTAATTACTTCGTTGTTATTTAAATTTTAATTATAAGCAAACAACCACCTTTAAGACACTTCGATTTATTTCTAATTATTTTAGATTTATATTGGAGTTAATCATACACATGCAGAAAGGGATGAATAAAGCGGTAAACAAAATAAAAGAAAGCAATGAATAAAGTAAACATGAGGTTTTGAACCTAAAGGGGGTAGGATAAATAATAATACAAACCATCGGGTAATATACAAATGATCCTAAATACAAATGATCTACAAATACATTTTATTCACAATTGGGATACCCGAAGGGTAAATAAAATCCTAACATATATCTAACCTAAACTACCTGCATCATCAAAGGTTAGCACAAGGTATATCACAATATCATGGCATAGTTAGTTAACCAAAACAATACGCAATTAGTCATGCAAATAGGTTAGATTAGGGTGAATCATGTGCTAATTGATTTAAAAGTGGGGAATTCGGGTTCCCTGCAGGCTTCATTGGAAGATAATTAATATTTTACTCGATTTATCAAATTTTGTAGCTAGAAACTTTGAAAGAATGAGATCTCGAAGTCTTTTTGTAGTCGATTTGGTCGAAAAAGGCAGGAAAGTAGGTTTTTCAATGAGGGGAATAGGAAACGCGGGAGTTAGATTTTTAGTTTGTAACTCAAACTCGAAAAGGAGGAGGCAGTTTCGGAGAAAAAGTGTGAGAATTTCCTAACTTTTTTCCCAAAAAATTCTTAAGTCTCTATCTAAAATTGTCTCACTCTAAAAATTTTTCCCAAAGAGGTAAGCTTTTCTCCCATGAAAGTTCTAATTTTTTGGTTTTATAGTGGTTGGTAAAAATTGTAATTATGTGAGTAAGGAGGGGTATTTTTGAGATAAAAAAATTAAAGTTAAGGGTAAAAAAGGAAAAAAAACGTAGTGGGAAGGAAGATAGTCAGTACCAGTCTGACCATCTGGGAGCAGCCCATTTGGGCAGGTCGATCTTGGTCCAAAATGGACCGTTGCTGTCCCCTAAAGGGGCCGGTTTGGACTATTCTCGGTCTACCCAAGCAAGCTGAGACCGGCCTAGCCGAGGTCGAGACTGGCCCCAAAAAGGATAAAAAAGGATCGATACTAGACCGGGCTGGTTCGATCAGGAAGGGTAGACTAAAAAAAGTTAATTTTATTATTTTTAATTTTTTTAATATTTTTTAATTGTTAACTATTTTTTAACTATATATATATATATATATATATATATATATATATATATATATATATATATATATATATATATATATTGGGTTTATTTTAGCTTGGTTTTGAACTATTTAAGCTTCCCAAAGAAACCCAAGGATCTCCTTCGAATGTCTCGTGACTTCAAAGCGGATCACTAGAACAAAAGAGGCAAGTGAAATTATTTCTCATCATTACTTCGCGTGAGGGACCAAGAATCCCGTGCTCATAGGCTACCCCCTCATGTGGTGACTACTGACATAAGTTAGAATGGCTACACGAAAAGAGCAAGAGATAGAAATCATACTTGGACTGACATGACTTTGTCAAAGTTGACTAAGGAATATGGAAGACCGCTCGCTCCTTGGAACCCTAACATGGTGTTCTCCCACTTTTTGGAAATTCACATAGAAATAAAGGGTGCTGAAGTTAACGTAGGAACATGGAACACCACCATGCTCCTTCGACATCCCCAACATGGTGTTCTCCCGATTATCAAGATAACCTAAAGATAATGATTGCTTAAGTTGACCTTTGAAAATGGAATTTCCCGCGTTCTTTAGACATCCTAAACATGGTATTTTCTGATCTTACAAAATTCAACTAGAGAAAAGGGATGTTGAAGTTAACCTCTGAACATGAGATTTTCCCATGCTCTTTGGACACACTCAACATGGAGCTCTCTCGATTTTCATGATTACCTAGAGATAATGAGTGCTGAAGTTGACCTTTAAACATGGGATTTTCCTGCGCTCTTTGGACATCTTGAACATAGAAGTCTCTTGATTTTTGGGATCGCCTAGAGATAATGAGTGGTGAAGTTAACCTTTGAACATGGAATTTCCCCGCGCTTTTTGGACATCCTCAACATGGAGCTATCCCTATATTCGGGATCACCTAGAGATAAAGAGTATTGAAGTTGACCTTGGAACATGGAATTTTCCAGCGCTCTTAGGGCATCCTCAACATGGAGTTCTCTCGATTTTCGGGATCATTTAGTGATAATGAGTACTGAAGTTGAACTTTGAAAATTGAATTTTCCCGCGCTCTTTGGACATCCTCAACATGGAGCTCTCCCGATTTTCGGGATTACATGGAGAGAATTAGTGCTGAAGTTGATCTTGGAACATGTAATTTTCCCACACTCTTTGGATATCCTCAACATGAAGCTCTCCTAATTTTCAGAATCACCTAGAGATAATGAATGCTGAAGTTAACCATTGAACAGGGAATCTTCCTACGCTCTTTGGACATCATCAACATGGAGCTCTCCAGATTTTCGAGATCACCCATAGATAATGAGTGCTAAAGATGACATCTGAACATGGAATTTTCCTGTGCTCTTTAGACACTCTCAACATGGAGCTCTCTCGATTTTCGAGATCACCTATAAATAATGAGTGCTGAAGTTGACATCTGAACATGGAATTTTCCCATGCTCTTTAAACACCCTCAACATGGAGCTCTCCTAATTTTCAGGATAACCTAGAAATAGAATAGTTTGGTTTGGAAACCTGAAAATTCAATAGATTTATTATTTGAGTTATTAGTGCCAATAAGCGCATTTGAACTCCTTGATTAACAGTTTAGAAACAAAATATTTTACCCATTCAATCAAAAGTTAAATTAAAAAGAAAATTAATTAAGTAGAAGAAATTTGGTCTGTTTTGAAAATGCTATGGAGATGCCTTTGAAATGGTTGGATTTGCTCATTGCAAGGATTTGGCTTTCATTATTAGAGAGACATGGTTCCATTAGAGTTGTAATTGGGAGAAAAGATTTGGGAAGAAATATTGTGAGTGAGCGACACAGAGCAGTAGGCTGAGAGCATGCGAGATGAGAGGCGTAGTCCACTGGGGTGTTTGAAAAAAGAAGAAAGTGCCGGGTCGGGGACCCGGGAAAAAGGTTGAAAGAGAAAAAGGTGAAAAAAGTTTAAGATCGGTTCGAACCCGAATCCACCATCTCTTAGTGTGGAGTCACCACCTGGATTAGCTCTTTCCAGGAATTAGAGACTTATGAGGCTTAACGTCCAGGGGAGGGCCCACCAAGACCCAGAGATTCAGATCTGGGATAAGTTGCTTATTTCTCATTGGATCACATTAAATTACATCTACAGAAAACCGTTTTCTTTTAATTAAACATATTCGCACTTAGGTCATTTTTGGAGTTTAGATGCATGGTTCACGTATTGCGAAATAATAAATCATTCACAAAGCGAAAAAATAAACCATCCATAAAATAGTAAGTAAATGTGGAAAGTAAAAGCGAAAAATGGAAATTACAAGGCTTCAAAAATCGGGGGATGCAACCGCTCGCTAACCTATTAATTACATTTTCCAAAAATTGAAATAACGATACCCGAAGGAAAATTAAATTCCTAAACATACATCTAATCATAATCTACCTGCATCCACAAAGGTTAGCACAGGAGATAACACATATGTTCGATTTTGAATTCGACAAGGCCCATGTAGCCTAAGAAAAAGATCGTGATATTGTGTTTGTTATTTAAATAAAACCATTCATTTTATTAGCACATTGGTTGCTCATTTTAATTAATGAAATTGCTGGCATGGTAAAAAGTGAGGTCTGTTATCTGGGAATATGTTTTATTCCCTTCGTGGGGGTGTTCTAACATGCATCTCCTTTTAATAAAGAAAAAGATGAAAAAGAATTACAAAAGTTAAAATAAAATAAAAGAAGAGAAAGTCCTAGGTTCGCAGAATAAATTAAACACTGAAAACACGAGAATTGCAGTTCTAGGAACTCAAAGGCTTACCCTTACTAAACGAATCCACGTCGAAGAAATCCGATCGGTCCTTGAGAAATCCTCCTCATCTTTTTGTTTAGGTAAAAATGTTGTAGTAGAAAGTCCAAAAATTGTTCGTTTTATTCTTAGAATTCGAAGTCGTTCTAAAAGTTATATTTTTTGTCTGATAATTTCAGGATCCCGTTAATCGAAAAAGACATGACTATTTATAGGAAAATCCCGAAAAATCTAAAAATGGAAAGTTTTTCCGACAAGGACTCGCCAAGAGCATTGGCAAGGCAAGCCTCGCCAACACTCATGGCGAGGCCTCACCAATCTTGGCGAGGTTTGCCTCGCCATCACTTGGCGAGGTCTCGCCACACTCTTGGTGAGGCCTCGCCATGAGCTTGGCGAGGTCCTCGCCAGCGAGGCTGGCCCGGATGTAGTCTCCCCGGGTTTTTGATTTTTGAACTTTTCTTGTATTTTCGTATTTTTTAATTAATATATTTTTTATTTTATTATTTTTATTTATTTTATTTATTTTTTTTGTTAATTAATTTTTTAATTAAATAATTTTATCTAAAATGTCCTTCTGAATTAGAGACGAGGAGGATTCCCATTTGGATATGTGAGGATACTCGAAAATTGTGTGATTCACGGATAAAATCCTCAAAAAAGCCATCATCATCGAACGCACGAGCTGGTACAAAATCCCGTGCTCACAACTGCCCCTCGTGTGAGGATTGCTGGTTGTATAATCAGTGTTATCACACGAAAAGAGCAGAGGGATTGAGAGAATACCTGACCAGTGTGGTTGGTGATTTCCTGTTCTCAATTGATAAAATAAGCCTTCCTTCCTGGTGATGTGTCTTCATAAGGTTATCCGTTTCTTTCTTCGAAATCCCTTGGTGCTTGATGCCCCTTTTATGTGGGTCGACCGTTTCTTTCTGCGGCGTCCCACTAGTGGTAACCATTTCATTCTTCGGTTGAGGTCATTATGTTCCCTTTTGAGTAATTGGAGATTGATGCCTAAATGCGATCTTTTCTGAGTAGGATTGCGGCTTGTTTTCTGTGTCAAATCAAGAAGATAATATTAATCAACATTTTCATGATGAATGTTTTATTTGTTTGATTGAGTTTATGCAGAGTAAAAATTTTTGCCCCTTAAATCAAAAATTAAAACGTTGATAAACGAGTTTGAGGAATATTGGGGTATCCCGTGCATCGTTCCGTAGCGTTAGGAGGCTTCTATTGGAAAATAATAATAAATAAATAGGTGGGGCCCATTTATTTTCTTTATAAATAAAGCTCCACTTCCTTTATTTTTTTCACTTTTCATATTCTTCATCTCTCTAAAACACTCTCACTCTCCCCTCTCTCTAGAAATCATGCTATCGAAGGTTGCTAATAGGGCACTCCGTCTTACTTCTCACCTCGTTCCACAGCCTACCGATGATCTCGGTATATTTTCGGTTGATATCGACGCCGCATATGGTTTGGCTGCGAGCGACACTATGCTAGGGTTTACCATTACTTCTCCTATAGAGACGTTGGATCCTGATTTTCCAGCCCAACCTCACCTTTCCCAGACCGAGGTATTTCCAAAAACATTTTTATTTTTAGTTTTTAGTCAAATTTGTCCTATTTAGGAACTAGATTGGAACCGATCCTTGAATCATGTCATGGAATTTTATCCTAAAAAATATAAAAAAGACAAATTCAGGTCCGCCGGAAATTTTTCCGGCGGACACAATCATATCTGCGAGGGTCTTAAGACCCTCACGAGGCCTCCTGGAGAGGGTCCTAAGGGACCCTCGTGAGCCCTCCCGGCGAGGGTCCTAAGGGACCCTCGCGAGACCTCTTGGCGAGGGTTCCTTGGGACCCTCACGAGGCCTGCTAGCGAGGCATCAGCTCTCCTGGTTCTTTTCGTAAAAGAAAAAAAATATAATTTTATTATATATATATAAATTTTTTGTTTTTTTTGTTTTTTGTTTTTTTATGAAAAAAAAGATTGGAAAATAATCAAAATTCGGAGTCCAAACGTTTTTCGAATCCGAAAAAAAACTTTGAAGAAAATATTTATGCAAACGATAATAGGACTTGGGTTCTAAATTTGTTTTAAACCCGAGATTATCCGAGGACCTTTTTTAGAAACGTGAGAAGTAGAAAGATTAAAAAAATAATAAAGTTCGGGAACCAAATGTGTTTTGGATCTAAACTATTTAAAGAAAATATTTTTAGAGTTTTTCTCTCCGTTTTTTGCTTTTAATTACAAAATGCATTTAATTAATTTGTTTTCCAGTCCCACACGATGCGTCCTACTGGTGGGTATTCTACCATCCAAGCATGGTATGGTCACGCTTCTGCTCACCTCGAGCTAGTTTAGGCTATCGAGGCCACCGACTTCGATCCCTTGGTCCGATCCTTACGGCCTACCTTATTACCGTATGCTACATCGGTCGCGCTTGCTCAGATATGGTGCGACATTTCGCACACTTTTCACCTTCCAATCGGGGAGGTTACCATTACTCCCTCTAATGTTGTAGCGATCACTGGTTTATCCTGGGCTGGTACCGTGATCCGGTTCGACGCCTTTTTGGAGCGGTTCTTCAAGGCTCCAACTACTTGCAATCACGTTAGAGACCTGCTCGGCATTGACCCCAGAGGCTGGGCGTTGCATTATAGCGTGTTGTTTGACTACTGGACGGGTCGATAGTCTGTTTCCACGGCCGAGATTCCTCTGTACGTCTTGTCATTTTTGGTCACCCTGCTAAGTGTGACGTTTTTCCCGGTCTCGAACAGTGAGATCAACTATGGGCTAATTGAGCCGCTAGCAAATTTGGACAGAGTTAGTGGCCTTAATTTGCCATGGGCGATCTTGGTGCAGACTTGTTTTACCCTTGACTTAGTTATTCGAGGTCGTTTGTGTTCCCTGCAATGCTGCCCCATGGTTCTTCAGGTATTGTTTGCTTACTTTGTGATTTGTGTGCATCACTTATTGAGTGATTAACCTTAACTGATCCCTTTATTTCGAAGGTATGGGCTTTCTGTCATCAGTTCCTCCCCGCCCCATAGTTTGTTGACATTCCGGAGGGAGCTTCATGTATGGTGCGGATTTGCTCGTCATTCGTGGGAGATTTTTAAATTTTGCTAGTTACTATCAGCATCTTTGTGCATTGACCCTTGAGTAGGTGATGGACCTTATTTTGATGGATGTAATCATATTTTTATCTTTAAACTTATTCTGACTTTAACATTCTTTCTTTTTAGGTGGAGCGTAACCCCGTGGAGGGGTCTCCCAAGCTATCACATGGCGAAGGAGATTCGGCGATATGTGGATCGCAACCGTTTCATCCTTGAGGGGCCCAGGACCCGTGAGTGGTACCTGGGAGAATGTATTCAGTTCTGGTGGACTAAGCCAGTATCCAAGAGGCGCATTCTTCCTCTGCCTCCCACTGAACTATTTTGGGTGCATTTGGTGATCACTGATCTCGATGAGCGGGAGGTGCTCTTTGAGGATCATGGTGTGAGGCTCTCCGGGCTGCGTGGTGACTACGAGGCCTTCATTAGGGAGAGACTACTTCCGCTTCACCCGCTGACCCAAACCAAGGTAGAGCGTCCCCCAGCTCGTGTTAGGGGTCCGAGAGTTGATGGTGGTTCTGGTGCAGGCGCTAGCGGTACTAGTGTGGGATGCTGGGTATGAAATGTGTTGATTGTTTTACCCATGTTGCTCCTGTTTTTGACTGTTTGTCTGTCTTTGTAGGAATTTACCCGAAAGAGGGTTCAAGTGCCTGATTTGAATGCCGCAACAGGGGATGCGAGTATATCTGCAAGTGTCATAGAGGGGAGGTTTGCGGTTCCCCTTGATTCTGCATTCTACTTGATGGGTTCCCTAGGAACCTCTCGGCAGGTGCCTCTTCCCCCGAGCTCCCACACGTTGGCCTACGACCCTTCTGATACTACTCATGTGAGTTTTAGATTACCAGCGATCTTTGGGGGCGTCTTGTCGTTCCTTTACTCACTCCTTTCCTTTTGCAGGTCATACGTGAGGAGAGGGATCAGGTAGCTAGACATTCCCTTGCATTGAGGGACTTGATGATTTCTCAGGATGGGATTACACGTGTATGTTGTATTTCTCATCCTATTATATGTGATGCATAAAATGTTATTTTTTACGTACATGGATGTGATTTTCATGACATGTTTTATGATTGTAGGATATGGCGGCAAGGAGCGTGGAATTAGAGCGACGCTACCAGTAGCTCAATGGTCTCTTTCAGTCACTGGAGATCAGCCATCAAGGTCTAGATGCTCGCAATCATAACCTTGAGGTTAGTCACTAGGAGCTGGGAGTTCGTTACTAGAGTTTGGAAGCTAGTCACCAGAGTTTGCAGGCTCAGTATCAGGAGTTGCTGCAGCAGAGCAGGCTCGAGTTGAAGTGCAGGCTTCCACCTCGGGTCCTCACCAGCCTCTTACATTTGATATCGATTCCCTACTTGGTGACTCAAATGCTGGGCGACTCTTCACTCCGGAATGGGATGCCAGTTTTCTTCATGCTCCTTAGCCTCATCCTATGTCCGGTTCAGCGAATGGTGCTCCCGGAAGACAGGGTGTTGAAGACCTTGAGATATCCACCATGTTGCCCCGAGATCTGGTGGGTGGAGATAACGCTTAGGCGGCCATGCTTAGGAGTTCCTTTTTAGCTTTAGTTTTAGATTCCTCTTTTCGAACAGGACTTTTTAGATAGCTCCGCTTTGTAGAATCTTAAAAAGACTTCTTATTTATAAAAGAAAAGGGGATTTTGGCTTTTTGTAGTGCTGGGTCCTCGCATGTGGTGTTTTATTTTATGCTCATTGAGGAATTTCCTTTAGCTTTCTTCCTTTTGGATGTCGACCCATAATGAGTGCCATAGGTCTTTCTTCGCACCATTCAGGGTCCCGATTAGCGAAGGATTGAGAGTTTTCACCGGCGGGGTCTTCAGTACCTTGCTTCCAGGACTGTGAATATGTCCTTCATTCATGTTGCTTTGAAGTTTTGGGATCCTGCAACTCATGTCTTTCGCTTTGCTGACTTCAAGCTTTGTCCCTTGGTCGAGGAGTTTCATGCTATTCTAGGGCTCCCTTTTCTGAAGATGTCGACGCCAATATCCCCCGCGAGACTATCCTTCACCATTCCTTATTTCTAGTTTGGAGGAGAGGATAAATTAAAGGGTTTATGGAACCTGGAGTCTAGCGGGAGCTTTTTGTCAGCTCCCCCTGATGTTGGTGGCTACCGGGCTAAAACTATCCTTAGCTGGTGTGAGAATACATCCAACAGTCATCTTGCTTGGCCTTTAATGGTGACTCTACTTCTTCTAGTGGAATTTGTTTGTGGGGTTGGAGCGATTGCGCCTTTCCACTTGCTGTCTGTCATTGACCCACTCTCTATAGGCCTTTCTCCTGCAGCTTTAGCCTTGGCTGAGAGTTTGGTCCACTTAGATGCTGCTTCGGTGAATCAAGATTTAACAGAAGACCATTTTTCTTTACTAGAGGTAATTCTCTTTCCGCATCTCTTTCTTTCATGATTTTCGTTGTTTGTTTAAATGAATGGGTTAACATAGGTATGCCTGTTGGAGAAGCTTCGCTTGACTGCTAATCCACTCTTAGGGAAGGATCGATACCTCCCTTCAGAATATGGTCCTAGAGGCTTCACCAAGAATGACCATCATTCGTTGAGCAAAGGTGCTTGGGTCAAGATTCTGGGCTCCGACCAATCTTCTGAGGTTCGTTGGCTCAGTCCTTGGTTGGAGATTCCATTTGTGGTTACCGACATCCATGATTCTGGTATTTTGTTGATGGGGCTATTTGGCGTTACGTCCTATTCCCCTTCTCGTCTGTGCAGGCAGTACGAGCGTCAGCAACGAGTTCCTCGATCTCTATGCTCAACCCGTTTCCACGACTTCGATCTTGACACTCCTGATGCTATGCGAAGGCTCTGGGCGCGCTCTCGGGTCATTATACTGGATTACACTACCCCGGAGACCACCGACACTAACGAATTCTACCGTGGATGGCTTTGTGAGATCAAGGTTCTCCCCGATGTTGATTAGCACTTTATGGTGTCTCGTGAGTGGGAGAGGGATGAAGATGGTTTGGACCCCCTTCCCCATACTTCGAGGAAGCACGCACGGTGGAGTGACTGGAACCCTTAGATCTTATTTATTTTCATCATTTATTTTCTAACTTGTGTTTCTGACTTATTCTTGGATTATGAAATTTTATTGAATTTTATTTACTTGCGATATTCTGTATGCTCACTATTCATATAAGCATAAACATAAATCTTTGCAAACATAATACATTTCATTGAACGACTTTAAAAGGATACAAGTTTTCCAATGATTTGAGTCCTGCCACCAGTTAACCTAGAGCAGGTTTTCTAACTCGCGGTCCCTCTATTCCTCACCTTGTCCTAATTTTTGCCTGAGTCACCCTTCATGGGTTTTTAACTCAGCAGACATTTCTGGTTTTTATACAAGAATGGTCCTAATTGTTGCCCAGGTAGCCAAGTGCCATCTGGCGGACTGGGTTTTCTCTCTTTTTTGGTGTACAGCTTTTGTAAATTTATTTCTTTTGCTTTTACACTTGGTAGTGCTTGAGCTTATCTTGATTGACTGGATTGACGAACTCGTTTCCATCCATGTCCATGATCTTGGCAGCTCCTTTGCTCAAGATTTTCTTAATGACATAAGGGCCTTCCCAATTTGGGCAAAACTTTCCCTGTTGGTCCACATTTGAGGGTCTCATTTATTTCAGAACCAAGTCTCCTACTTTTAACGATTGGCTTCTGGCCCTGACTAGACTGTGGTATGCCCTAGCCATGCGTTGTTGGTACATCTGCAAATGATCCAGTGCCTTTAGCCACTGTTCGTCAATCATGTTCAGCTGTTCAAATCTGGCTTTTACCCATTCTGACTCCTCTAACCTCGCCTCCAGTGCTACTCGAAGTGATTTCACTTCCATTTCCACCAGCAAAACTGCTTCCATCCCATACACTAATGAGAAAGGGGTCTGATTGGTTAGAGTTTTGATGCTCATCCTGTATCCCCATACTGTGAATGGTAACTTATTGGCACAGTCCCTATAGGTAACAACCATCTTGCTTAAGATTTTCTTAATCGCTTTGTTGGCTGCTTCTACTGCCCCATTAGCCTGTGGCCTGTATGGTGATGACCAATGGTGCTCAATCCCATATTTCTTCATTAGGTCTAATGTGGTTCCTTGGAATTACACCCCATTATCTGATATGATGTGATGTGGGATGCCGTATCGGGCAAATATATGCTTTTCAATGAATTTGGTTATCTTCTTAATGTTGATGTTGGTGTAGGATTCGGCTTCTACCCATTTTGAAAAGTAGTCGACTGCTACTATAATGAATCGATGTCCATTAGTCGAGTTTGGCTGAATTTCGCCAATAATGTCGATGCCCCACTCTAAGAATGGCCAAAGAGTAGATAAGCTATGGACTTCGGGTGGGGGTAGATGGCTGATGTCACCATATATTTGGCACTCATGGCACTTTTGTACTTCCGATACGCAGTCTGTGACAATTGTTGTCCAATAATATCCCTGGCGCTGAATTTTCTTAGCCAGTGCTATCCCATTCATGTGTGGACCGTAATCTCCTGCGTGCATTTATCGCATTACCAACAGTGCCTCCTGTTCTGTGAGATATCTCAATAGCATTTCTTCTGATATTCATTTGAACAGTTCCCCTTCTACTAGACGGAACTGAGTCGCTAATAGTCGCAATGAGGTTCTTTCAGAGACTATTGCACCTTCTAGGTATTCCCTGGTCTGTAAAAATTTGACGATGTCGAAGTACCAAATTCTGATGGCTTGTTGATCCTCCGTTTCCACTAGGCGATAGTAGAAGGGTTCTTTAGATGTTTGTAGTATAACCAGCTTGATTAACTGAGTTCTAGGGCCTTCCCACATTAATACTAGTGTAGTAAGTGCATCTGCCATTTGGTTTTCATCCCTGGGTACGTGTTTGAAGATGCATTTGGAAAATTTTTGTGAGATTTTCCATACTGCTTCCATGTAAGGACGGAGTGATTCTTCTCTTATTTCCCAATATCCAGTGACTTGTTTAATCACCAGAGCTGAGTCCCCAACCACTGATACTTCTTTTGCCCATGCCTTTCAAAGTGCTTCTAACCCAAATAGGCAAGCTTCATATTCTACCCCATTTTTTGTTACTGGGAATTCCAATCGTTTGGAAAAGGGTATAACTTCATTTTGTGGTGTTATCAATACAACACCTAGGCCGGCTCTATTCCTATTCATTGCACCATCGAAGAACATTTTCCAGTCTATACGTGCATCCTCTATCAATGCTAGTTGCTCATCTGGAAACTCTAGATTTTCAACGTAATCAGAGTCCAAGGGTTGATTTGCCAAAAATTCAGCAACTGCTCATCCCTTAATGACTTTTTTGGTTACATATTCGATGTCAAATTCAGATAATAGCAATAACCATCATGAGAGTTTTCCAACCAGTGTTGGTGACTGCACAAGTACTTCATCGGGTCTATCTTCGCGATGGCTTTTATCCTGTAAGATTGGAAGTAACGACGTAGCTTCTTTGTGCAGATTTTCTCCACCAATGTGTAGCGTGACTCATACTCGAGTAATTTCTTGCCCAAGTAGTACACTGCATGTTCGCTTTTATCTTCGTGTTCTTGCACCAGCATGGCTCCAACCGATGACTCCTCTATTTCTAGGTATAGGATTAGGGGCTTTCCAGGTTCTGGTGGGCGGAGGACGGGTGGGCTTAACAGGTATTGTTTGATTTTGTCAAACGCTATCTGACATTGGTCATTCTAAACTACTGGTTTGTCCTTTCGAAGTAGTTTGAAGATTGGTTCGCAGATGGTAGTGAGTCTGGCGATGAATTTGCTTACATACTGTAGAGACCCCAGGAAAGATCAGACTTCTTTCTCTATTTTTGGCGTGGGCATATCCCTAATGGCTTTGCTTTTATCAGAATCCATCTTAATTCCTTTTTGGCTGACTATATGCCCTAGGAGTTTCCCTGATGTAACCCCAAATACGCACTTTTTGGGGTTCAAGAGAAGATTGTATTTCTCAATTCTGGTGAGAAACTTTTCTAGGACAGCTGGATGTTCCTACCTGGTGTTGGACTTCAGAAGCATGTCATCCACATAAACTTCCACCTCCTTGTGGATCATATCATGTAGGAGGGTTGTGATGGCCCGCTGATATGTTGCATTAGCATTTTTCAAACCAAACGACATCACCTTGTAGCAGTATACGCCCCATTCAGTGATGAATGCTGTCTTGATCTTGTCGATTATTGCCATTAGTGTCTGGTTATAGCCTGAGAAGCCATCAATGAAGGAATACATAGCTGCCCTTGCTGCGCTGTCGACCAGTACATCAATGTGGGGTAGGGGGAAATCATCCTTTGGGGAGGCCTTTAGATCCCTTAAATCCATGCAGACTCTGACCTTGCAATCCTTCTTTACTACTGGGACAATGTTGGCTAGCCATGTCAGGTATTCAACCACTTCTAGGAATTTAGCTTCAATTTGCTTTGCCAGTTCAGGCTTGACCTTTTCTACCCATTCTGGCCTTAAGCGATGCAATTTTTATTTTACCGGCTTGATTAGAGGGTCAATTGGGATGTGATGTTCTGCGATCTGTCTGTCCACTCCAGGCATGTCCTCATATGACCAAGCAAATGCTTCCATGTGCCATTTAAGTACATTTGTGATCTCTCTTTTTTCTTCAGGATTCAAATCATTAGAAATTGTCACAATTTTTGGTGACTCATTTGTACCCAAGTTAATTTCGTTTAATGATGTATCATGAATGTTAAAGACGTTATGTGCATGATCATATGAATGCATGGTGTCGTTAGGCAGAACAACAAACAAGTAAGCAAAATTATCATACTTCATTGAATTGGCCTCGTAGGCAAAATTGTCAAAAACATCAGAAATGTTAATAAATACATCATCTATTTCCTCCTCCACAAGCAGAGGGGCTTTAGTTGATGCAGCAGCAGGTAGGTCAGTGGTAGGTTCTACTTCCTCTGCAGAGAATACCTCTGCCAGTAATCTCCTCTTCCACTTTCATCAGTTACTATGTTTACTTCCAGATTAGAACAAGATAACATGGCGAGAACCGGTGGGTATCCGTGTCTCCACCACATGGATATTATGGTACCTACAAGATAGCTCTCTATCTAGGTGATGTGCATGGTATGATAGTTCATCAAAATCTGGCACATACCTCCTCTCTAGATGGTAGCGGTACCATTCTTGTGCTCCCCTATTATCAGACGTACCGCAGAAGGCTCAGATGGTCTTAGCACCAGTACCAGATATATAAGCATCCACCGCCGTATGTAGCTGGTGAGCGATTCTC
Organism: Euphorbia schlechtendalii; assembly: GCA_949673415.1. Classification (NCBI taxonomy): domain Eukaryota; kingdom Viridiplantae; phylum Streptophyta; class Magnoliopsida; order Malpighiales; family Euphorbiaceae; genus Euphorbia; species Euphorbia schlechtendalii. The sequence continues at coordinate 20,326 of CATIWQ010009841.1, forward strand.
CGTATCTTTGCATGCACACGAGCAGATCTTGCATGGCCTTTCCTGGGGGTTCTAAGAATGCAAAATTAGTCTGGAATTCTGCAGTGATGTATCTCCAGTTAGCCTTAACCTCCTCTGACTGCATATAATACCATTGGCTTGCTACTCCTACTAGCGAGCATGGGAATAATGTAGCTATCATACTCTGTGAAAGACTTTGTGCTCGAAACAGGGTGTAAAAATTAGATAGATGAGTAGAGGGTGCCTCATCTCCATTAAATATTGTCATCCCAGCCAAGCTGAAATTGGCCCTTGGGACTTCCTCTAGTTCTCTCTTTGCCTGACCGTTTGACTCAGACTCAAGTATTTCCATCACGTTATCTGGATTCATTCTTAACTCGATTTCCATTACGTACTGTTCACCCTTGATTGTTGATGCTTCCACTGAAAGGTTCACTTTCTCTGAGATGTCCCATCCTACGCGGAGCGATGTAGGTTTCTAGTCGGTGAACGTTGGCATTTCGACAAGATTGATCTCAACAGCTTAGATTTTACCTCCGCACCCTCGGCAGTTCGATTTCTCCTCCAATATCTCCAATACTTGATTAGGGTCACTTCCCGACCCAACCATCAACACAAATTCTCCAAGTCCCTAGGACATGCATTTCATAACCTTTTGCCTTTTTAGCTCGGGGACAATCATTCCCGCTCTTGCTTCAAGCTTTAGCAAGGGGTTAGTCTTGGTGCTAGGCTTGAGAGCAGGCTCATGGATAACCTTATCAGCTACCAGGTTCTGAATAGCTTTCAGTAGCTCCTTGCAGTTATTAGTGTGGTGTCTTATAGTTACATAATAATGATAGTAATTATCCTTCTCTTCTAGCTTGGGAGGTACATGCATTTTCAAGCATTTTAGCTGATTGAGTTCACGTAACTTGGTGAACAGGAATCCCAAATTAGCAGCGTATGGTGAGATGCCATGATATTCTTCCTTTGGCGACCTAACGACGGCTAACTTCTCCTCCCTCTTCGACTGTACTACCGGTTACTTCACTTTTTACCCCTGCACATGAGTGGCTAAGAACTATTTTCAGAGTTTAGCCATTCCAGGCTGTTGGAGGATATTGTTTGGGGTCTCCGAGAAATCCCCATACTGCGAACTTGGGTTGTACTGCCCCGAACCTTAAAATGTCTAAGATGGTCCGCCCCAGCTAGGCACGGTGGGTTGAGCCACCTCTTGAGTAAGAGAAATGTAATTGGAAGGGGGCCTAATTTCCGAAGACCCCATTACACTTGGTCTGAAAGTAACATGTCATGGCTGCCCTTGGAGGAACAGGGCACGGACCTATGGCTCATACACTGCTTGCGGTTGACCCTGATAGAGCGAAGGAGTGATTATGCTAGCACTTGGGAACCTTGAAGGTTTTCTTATTAGAGTTGTATCGCCAGCATTCGGCACAACATTTTCACCCTCTGCTCGGGCTGCCCAGTTCCAACGTGATGATTGAGATTGATAAAAATCGGTCACTATTGGCGAAGGCATTCATTGCAGTCGCAATCTCGGCGCTCATCGATGATTGGTTGGCTGGTGGGTTCTGACCCGCCCCAAAGGTCTGCTCATTGATCACATTCTCTTCCTGTTGATTAGACATGTTGTGGAAATTGTGAGGAGTATCTTGATCTAAATCCGAGCTAGAGTCGGTGTATGAAACTCCTTCCTGATGAGCCGTGACCGGAGATAGACGGATCAGCCGGCTAGAAGCCCTGTTCCAAGTTTTCTGATAAAGCGGCTTTTTCCTAGTTGACATATACAAGGGGATCATTAAGGAATGCATGTAAAATCATGATGTGTGAATGATGCATGAGATGTTTAATGTTATGGCTGCGGAAAAGGGTTAGCGTGCCATGCTGTAAGATAAAATTACGCACAAAAAAGAACAAAAACGTTATTCCATGCGATGAATGATGGTCCATTAGTTTTGAGATCCGTATCCTATCCTTGGGATAGCGTAAAGTGGAATGATGTCATGAAGTGGCCTAATTACCAGTGTGGTGATAGGTCAAAGGTTCGAGAGCTAACTCCCTTTATGTGTGAGTAGGCTGTGTGACGAACTCTAGTGCAAGGTATTCCCTAAATGTATGGAGAAAAATACCGTAAGTAACACATAAATGAATGTTTTAGTCATTTTGCCCCTATCGGGTCAAAGTCTCAGATGTTAGTAGACATCATCAATAAAGGTATGTAATGATGCGTGAGCAAAAGTTCACCCTACAAGGGCTTCGTTTAAGATATAAACTAGGATATCCTTTGTGTACAAGTTTACCTAAGGTAGGCTTTTGGTGTACGGGTGCCCCAGAAGGGCGGTAATTCGGATGCCAAATGGACATCGTGTTGGGGTTTTGGTAAGTTTGTCTTACAAGTTGGATGTCATGTGGACATTAAACAGAAATGTGGGTGAGTGATGCAACATGATTCTAGTTGGTTTCGGGTCATCCTAAGGGGACATGATCTCGAGTGTCGACTAACTTCCTACATATGAGTGACATCAAACCATGCTTAATATGAGTGTGTGATTTCAAGTGTCTGCACTAAGATTCATGGTTAGCATGGCACATTTGTACAATGCATGATAAATTGAAAAGCAATAAACACTTAGCACATAGCACACATTATCTTTCATCCAACTATACAACTCCCACACATAGGGTTTTTGGCTAGTCTCTATCCTAAGTTTGGTTCATCTTAGTACTGCGAGGATACTAAGGAGCGCACTTGCAGGAAAATATAATGCATGATCGCGTGTTTGGGTAACACCCTAGGGAAAATGCCTATGGGTTATTTACATAACGGTTTATAAATGGGTTGCTGATGTAGAAGGTTCTTTTTGCACTGAAATACACTCCAAGCCTCTCCCCAAATAGGTTCTAACAAGGGAGGTACATGCGATATGGCAACAAGTGCTCCACTTGCTCAAGTACTATCTTTTCTCAGGGAGGTAGATTAGTACAAGAGAAAGCTTCACGGTAATAGGGGTACCTTAGACTTATGGGCTAATCCCTTCTACTGCAATGCATTATAATGAATTATGTCAAAATTAAAAGAAATCAGAATAATGTGATCAATAATTTTCTGCACTTATCCAAAATCTAAAACCTTTGAAAAAAAACAAGTTTTAGAAAGATCACTAGCAGAGTCACCACTATGAGCGGGCGACACGGAGCGATGGGCTGAGAGCACGTGTGATGAGAGGCACGGTCCACTGGGGTGTTTGAAAAAGAGGAAAGTACCGGGTCGGGGACCCAGGAAAAAGGTTTGAAAGAGAAAAAAGGTGAAAAATGTTTAAGATCGGTTCGAACCCGAATCCACCGTCTCTTAGTGTGGAGTCACCACCTGGATTAGCTATTTCCAGGAATTAGAGTCCTGTGAGGCTTAACGTCCAGGGGATGGCCCACCAAGACACAGAGATTCGGGCCCGGGATAAGTTGCTCATTTCTCATTGGATCACATTAAATTACATCTATAGAAAACCGTTTTCTTTTAATTGCGCATATTCGCACTTAGGTCATTTTTGGAGTTTAGATGCATGGTTCACGTATTACAAAATAATAAATTATTCAAAAAGAAGCAAAATAAAACATCCACAAAACAGTAAGTAAATGCGGAAAGTAAAAGCGAAAAATGGAAATTACAAGGCTTAAAAAATCGGGGGATGCAACCGCCCACTAACATATTAATTACATTTGCCAATTGAAATTACGATACTCGAAGGAAAATTAAAGTCCAAAAAATACATCTAATCCTAATTTACCTGCATCCACAAAGGTTAGCACAGGGGATAGCACGTATGTTCAATTTTGAATTCGGAGAGGCCCGTGTGGCAAAAAAAAAAGATCGTGATATTGTGTGTGTTATTTAAATAAAACCATTCATTTTATTAGCACATTGGTTGCTCATTTTAATTAATGAAATTGTTCGCATGGTAAAAAGTGAGGTCTGTTATCCGGGAATATGTTTTATTCCCTTCGTGGGGGTGTTCTAACATGCATCTCCTTTTAATAAAGAAAAAGATGAAGAATTACAACATTTAAAATAAAATAAAAGAAGAGAAAGTCCTAGGTTCGCAGAAGAAATCAGAAGAAGAAATTAAACACTAAAAGCACGAAAATTGTAGTTCTAGGAACTCAGAGGCTTACCCTTACTGAACAAATCCACGTCGAAGAAATCCGATCGGTCCTTGAGAAATCCTCCTCATCTTTTTGTTTAGGTAAAAATGTTGTAGTAGAAAGTCCAAAAATTATTCATTTTATTCTTAGAATTCGAAGTCATTCTAAAAGTTATATTTTTTTCTGATAATTTCGGGATCCTGTTAATCGAAAAAGATCCGACTATTTATAGGAAAATCCTGAAAAATCCAAAAATAGAAAGTTTTTCCGGCGAGGGGCCTCGTCGAAGAAAAGCCTGGTGAGGCCTCGCTTGGCGAGGTCCTCGCCTGTGAGGCCGGCCCGGGATGTAGTCTCCTCGGGTTTCCATTTTCGAACTTTTCTTGTATTTTCGTATTTTTTAATTAATATATTTTTATTTTATTATTTTTATTTATTTATTTTAGTTAATTAATTTTTTAATTCAATAATTTTATCTAAAACATCCTTCTGAATTAGAGACGAGGAAGATTCCCTTTCGGATACATCAGGATACTCAAAAATTGTGTGATTCAAGGATAAAATCCTGAAAAAGCCATCATCATCGAACGCGCGAGCTGGTACAAAATCTCGTGCTCACAAATATTAAGCGAATGAAATGAAGGGATATGTGGTGATTGGTAGATAAAATGAGGATCAAATGGATTTAACAAGTAAGGAGCGTGAAAGGCTTTGGTTTCCAAAATGTTTATTTGGAAAATCAATTTGAGTTTTATCCCCAAAATGTGGCTGATAAACAATCTGCATGTAAGAAAAAAAAGTATGAACTTAGTAGTGTATGAATGCATGTTTTAACTCCTTGATTGACTTTGAAGAAGCAAAATATTTTTCCCCTTAAATCAAGAGTTAAAACATGAATAAAATTGGTTAAGTGAGAGAATTTAGCCTTGTCTAAAATATTTTTCGAGGTAGAACTACCCCTTGATTGAATTATTGATTTTTAAAATGTGACGCAGCAAGATAGTGGTGCAGCAAGATGAAATCGTGGAAAGACACTGGGGTGGTAAGATCTCGCTATAAATTATTCACGCATATATGTGCATGTGGATGAATAAAATGAGTGCTCACATGTATGTTGTGTAATTGGTTAGTTAATTGTTTGCATGAATATTTGTATGACTATGCATGAGGATGTGGCATTCTTTTTGTTATTTTGATCGGCCTAGCTAATGCTCTTGTAGCGACTAGGTAGACCTAAGTGGTTGATGTGGGATTCTTTTGGATTAGTTAACAGGGATGGACTTGGGTCCGGGTCGAAGTTTGATTTGAGGTTGGACTGAGGCTAATTTGAAGCTTGAATCTAGCCTTGATTAGATAAGATGAGTTTTCAAACTTTTGATGCTTAAATCCCTCTTGAGTATGGCATCATTGACACTAACACTAATCTCGATTTGATTCATTGTTTATCAAGCCTCGAAGCTTGCGAGTTGCTCCTCAATGTGACAATCCTTGTTGCGAAGGAAGTTTAATGATATTCACCCTTTGTTTGTGGGATAGATACTTGATATCCTTTACCATTTAGAAATGATGAGATGAATTGAATGCTTTTTTATTATTATTTTCTTTTATTTTTGTTATAATTTTTAAATAGAATACCCTTGCGGGTTTTAAATTTATCGAACATTGTCTTAATTTTTGCCTGGACTGCCCTTTCAGATTTTCAATCCAGCAAACTCATTTTTTCTTTTCATTCTTTTTTTTGTTTTATTTTGTGATTGCATTATTTCTCAAAACATCACACATGCATCCAGTTAAAAGTATACACATAACTTTTCAACAATAATGAAATTTCAAAGAATGAAAATAACCGGGGTAAAAAAGTATCCAATGATTTAACCCCTGCTACCAACCCGCCATTTTAGGTTTTCAAGTTAACAACTGACTATTTTCTCACGTTGTCCTAATTTTTTCCCAAAGCTCCCTTTTTGGGTTTTCACTTTGACGGACAATTCAGCAAAAAAATACCCTAATTTTTGCTCAACTATATGAAGAAGGATAGTTGACGGACTTGCTATATAATCTCTATTTTTTGTGGTACTTTTCAAAATTTAATTTCTTTAACCCAACCATGATAGCAGTTAAGTCGGTCTTGGTTGAACAAATTCATGAACTCATTGCTTTCCAGGTCCATTACTTTGATCACTCCTTTGCTAAGGACCTTCTTGATCATGAATGGGTTCTCTCAATTCGGTTTGAAATCTCCCCTAACATCGATATTAGAGGGTTTTAGCTTCTTTGAGACTAAGTCCCTCGCTTTCAATGATTGATTTTGATGCTTGACTTTGCTGTTATAAGCTCTCATCATGCACTGCTGATACGTTGAAGATGGTCAAGGACTTTAAAGCTATGCTCATTAATCATATTCAATTTCTCAAATCTGGCTTTTGCCTAATATGATTCTTTCAACTAGGATTCCATCGCTACCCTTAGAGATTTGACCTCGATTTCCACTAGGAGAATCGCTTCCACCCCATAGACTAAGGGAAAGGGAGTTTGATCTATTACCATACGCAAGCTGGTCTTTTACGCCCAAAGAGTAAATGAAAGCTTACCTTCCCAATCACAACAAGTGGTACAATCTTGGACAAAATCTTATTAGTCAATTTATTCATTTGTTCCATTGCCTCGTTAGCTTGAGGTCTATAGGGAGAAGAGCAATGATGCTTGATGCCATATTTTTCAAACAGATTGACTGTTGTCCCTTGAAATTGAAAACCATTATTGGACACAATGTCACGAGGCACCTTATAACGCGTAAAGATATGCTTTTCGATGAACTTGGCAAAGTAGTTGACCGCTATGATGATGTACCGATACCCATTAGTTAAGGGGGTCAAATCTCACTAATAATATCAATCCCCCACACTGGGAAAGGCCAAGGAGTTGAAAGATTGTGGAGATCAGATGGAGGTAAATGACTAATGTCCCCATATATCAAGCATTTGGGACATTTCTTCATTTAAGAGATAAAGAAAATTATCTTGTGGTCTAAAAATAACTTTGATGCTGTATTTTCTTTGCTAGGGCCAAATCATTCATGTAAGGGTCACAATCTCCTCCATAGATGTGAATCATGACAAGAGAAGCATCCTTTTCTAAAAGATAATGCAGAAGCAAGTTGTTACCAGTACACTTAAAGAGATCATCCCCCATAATTCTGAACTGAGCAGCCAGTAGACAAAGAGATAATCATTATAAATCTATTACCCGTAGAAGGAATTCTCCATTTTAGATCAATCAAATCCCGATACCAATAATCCTCATCTATGCTGATACCGACTGACATGGCACGATAATAGAATGGCTCCTTGGATGACTGAAGAACCATGGGCCTGATGGACTGGGTTCGCGATTCTTCCAATAAGAAGTTAGAGTAGCTAAGGAAACCACCATTTGGTTCTCATCCCAGGGGACATGTCTAAACACACAATTCTTGAATTTTGTGGTCAATTCCCAAACTGCATCAAGATAGGGTTGAAGAGATTCTTCCTTGATTCCCCAATCTCTGATCAATTTCCGAATGACAAGGGCGGAATCACCAGTGATAGTAATTTTTATCGCCTCGGCATTTGTCAAAGCTTGCTTACTGAAGAGGCACACCTCATATTCTACCCCATTATTTGTGATGGGAGATTCAAGGTGATTAGAGAGCGAGATGACTTCACTTTATGGTGTCACTAGGATAACTCCGGGACTTGCCCCTTGACGATTGCTATGATCCATAGCCCCATCAAAGAATAATGTCCATTCTTCATTCACTAACTTAACGGTTACTAGTTGCTTATCGGGAAAATCTAAGTTCTCCACATAGCCAGAGTCAAGGGCTTGATTGGTAAGGAATTCGTAACTGTTCAGCCCTTAACAACCTTCTTCGTGACCTATTTGATATCAAACATAAGAGGAAAAGCAACCAGCGAGATAGATTATCGACTAATGTTGGAGATTTTCTAGATACTTCATCAAATCTTAGCCACTACATGAATTTGGTATGATTAGAAGTAGTTCCTGAGCTTCCTAGTGAGCCAGACCATTGTCACGCAAGTCTTCTTAACCACCATATCAACTCCATACTCAAGAAGCTTCTTGCTTAGCTAATACACTACATGCTATTGCTTATCATCTTGTTCTTGGATAAGCATTGCCCCTACTAAACACTCTTCGATATCCACATAGAGGATGAGAGGTTTGCCAGGATTTAGCGGCTTAAGAACTTGGTAGATTGATTAAATAAGTCTTGATTTTGTCGAAGGCCAACTAACACTATTCATTCTAGATGATGGGTTACTACTTCTTTGATAGCTTGAATATTGGCTTACAGATGGAGTAAAGATATCACAACCTCAAGGGACTTTGGCTTCGAGCTGCATCACTACTTATGTCTATTTTAGACGTAGTCAACACAATTTTTGTTTCACTAGTCTAAACTTCAGATCTGTTGGAATTCTAGGCTCTATAATAGCTCTAGCAAGGCCTGGCGTGTCGTTATAAGACCAGGAAAAAGTGCTGACATGATGTCTAAGCACATTTTAATCTCTCTTTTTTTACCAGGGTTTAAATCATTGGATATAGACTATTCATTTATACCAATGTTAGTTTCATGCAAAGACACATCATGTATGCTAATAACTTTATGTGTAGACTCATATGAATGCATGGCACAGTTAAGCAAAACATCAAACAAGTAAAGAAAAGTCTAGATATTTCATAAATATAAAAGGTCTTTTATATAAAGTTTATCAAAATAAAAATTACATTATGATAATTTCTTCTTCCTCCACAAACGGAGGGTCTTCCTAAGTGATGGAAGTAATGGTATCAAAAGGAGCGGCAAAGGCATTAGATCTTCTACTACAACCTCACCTCGACATACTTCCACTGTATAGTAGCCCCTTCACGCTTTCTTGTATTAGTGAGCTTTCGAATCTCCTGAAGCCAATTCTGATAGTATACATTAGTCTCAATCGTCTCTTAGTGAGCATGGTCCAATGTAATAAAAGAAGTGTGTTGAGCCCATCTTTTGAGGATATGGTCAGGGTCATTTGTGGTCCCACGTGGGGCATGAGTAGGGTAAGAATCCCTAGGGAATTTCTCAATCTTTCCAAACTATCAACAAATTTATACCAGAGAATAGCAAGTGATGCCCTATAATCTGAGTAACTGGACACCTTAGGCATGAACATGGGTAGCAAAGTCAGTAACCTTCCACCAGGGGTAAAACCATCAGATCTGGCTATTTGTGAACCCTCTCTTGATTTGTACCCAATCATCGACCATCAATTTTTGGAGGTCAACAATCTAGAGTCCTCTCCTGCTATAATGGATGACCTTGTACTTCTCATAAGATTATCTTAGCTTGGGACTAAGGCTAGTTTCTCCAAAAGTCAAACCTCTAACAGGGTGAAGTGGTCTCCAATCAAGCTAAGATCGGCCCTCGCATTCTCCATGTATAATAAATTCTCTGCTAGTTCGATGGCAATAGGTGAAACTCCTTAAGACATGCTAGAAAAAATAAAAATTAATCAGAATGGGGTGATACTACCCACTCTGCACATAAACTCTGATATGAGTAGTAAGGTCACCATAAATCATCAAGCAACATGATGTCGTGGAGTAGATAAGCACCAATCTAAGACCATAGAAACTTGAAAGCCTCAATCTCTAGGTGTTGAGATAGAAAATGATTAGTGGAGTCAAAGTTCCACAACCCTCTCAGTGTCTACAACTCCGAACCTATAACTCGCCACTGCAAAGGGAAATCATTTGGGGTAAGGGTTACCTAGAATAGCTTGATACTTCTCAATCATTGGGCATAACTCCTGAGTCGAGAATGGGAAGATGCGATCTAAGAGAACCTAATAAGTGAGCCCTGCATGAATAAATGTGGTGTTTGTGGGGGGAAAAGCAAAATACCTAAGCCCCCATAGCCCAAAAATCTCCAATTTCTTCGAATCCGGATTTTTGAGGGTTCCTAAAAAGGTTTTGAGTTAGGCATTGTTGCTTTCCATTGGGATGACCGAAGTAGGAGCAATAATCTTTCTTGAGGGATTGATATAATGAGTACCCGTGATAGGAATAGTGAGCATCGAGATGCCATCCATCATCTTTTCTATATCCTTTAGGGATTGATGATACTCGGTTGATACCTTCTCTTCTCTTACCCTTTTCAATCGATGAAACACATACTCAAGGGTCATGCCTGAATTAATCATCCCCACTTGGTTGTTGAATTAGAGTAGGAGGTTGGATGTGGTGCTCAGCTTCAAAGCTAGGGGATGGATCTTTTTCTCCACAACTAACTTTTGAATGTTTTTTAGAAGGAGTTTACAATTGATAGCGTGGTGGCCCTGAGCCACATGATACTTGTAGAAATTCTTCCACTCGTTCACCTTTTCAAAGGGTTTGAGATCATCAAGAAATTTGAGCTCTCGAAGCTTTGCAAACAATTGGGCTATATTAAAAACAACAGAAACTTTTATTGATAAGTGCTTTGCAATTACACTCATACAACAATCGCTCGAAATTGTGGAGAAATCTAGTGATTGAAATAAGAATCGAATCACTTATACATTTTTCTCTCTAATACTTTGAACTTAGCAAAATCTCTATAAATTTCAGTCTCTATCTCATACCAGTTGATGCCGCTTACAACACCACCATCTTGCTACTGCACGAAATGGTTGATTTGAACGTTTATTTATAGAGTGTGAAAGGTTGCATTTATCTAAATGAATAGTCATGTCCTTTTGTGAAGGATTGCATTATTTTCAATGTGATTGGATGCAAGATTTCATCCTTGTCTTCAATGGGTAGGCACCTTTTGGTTATTCATTGTCTTCAAAAGGTGTCTCTTCCCCTGAAAGTTGATGGCGGTTGATCATTCTTATCCGGTGGTTGGAAGTTGAGAAGAGTTTATCAAACTCGTCATGATTTGTGAGAGTGATATACATGTTGTGATCATGAATGTAAGTTGGTAACTTACTACTTGTGAAGAATAATAAGTCGTGATCATGATAGATAGTCACGAGTGTTACTTGGCCAATTGCAAATAGGAATCATGATTGTGACATGGTCATGACTTATGCTTTTCTTCATGATTCTTCTTTGCAACTTTACTGATCTTTTACAACTTCGATCTTAAGCAAATTCCTTACATTCCACGCATCTTTTTTTTATCTTTTCCACTCTTTTTGCATAGAATTCCATCTTTAATCATTTCACTTCCAAGATTCACCTAGTTTCTGCACTTGCATAAAAAACAACTTCATACCACGTGAAATCTTTTATATGAAGTATAAAATGACTCCAAACCACAACATTTTATAAGTAAAAATATCAAGATAATAACTGTAATTATACACTTATTATATCCCTACACTTAACTTTTGCCTTGTCCTCAAGGTAAACACAATAGAAGTGTGTAAAATAGTAATTTAAGTTCATACCTCATTTCGTGAAAGACTATTATAGTGAGTACCACATCCCCACATTGCATAAGTAAAGTATACAAAATTTCTCACAAATTAGTAATGTTCAATTTATATAGTCCAGTTGCATACCTTTGCTCTTAATGGAGGGTCAACCGAATTGCGTCTTCATATAAGCGTTATATGCTAACTCGAATATTTCATTCTCTCAAGTATAGTATAAAGTATAAAGGACAAAGGACAAAGGGAGCACACTTTGAAAAGATTAATCTCAAGGCATTTTTAGGTAGCCTAAAATGCTAAGCACTCTTAGTGGTTGCATTTTATGCTCCATACCACTTTCTCTCATTTTTTTCTTTTAAGCATATGTTTTTGAAGTACAAATTTGTACTTTGCACCCATTTTTCATGCTATGCTACTGTTTCTTTTTTTCACTCATTGAATGGTTGCAATTTTTGCTCCGTATCATTCCTCACCTGTTGCATAACTCATTGGTTATCCTCTCTTTCTTTTGATTTTTCTCTAAATACCCTCATCCTTTATTGATCACTTTCAAAGTATTATGGCTATAGTTTCCCTACACTTTAAACACACTCAATACTTATAGGACGTATTCGAGAATAGCATATAAAACTCATAGTAAGAACACTACTAGATATTACTCCA
>CATIWQ010009842.1:0-12392 GCA_949673415.1 Euphorbia schlechtendalii
CATAATATTTCTTGATCTAAAATGAAATTATTCTTTCAAATAAGTTCTCACTCATTTGGACATGTCTTAATCCCTTTCATTCATCAAGTGGCTAGTGATTCATTTCGATTTGCAAACCGAATGGAAATCCTATCACTTCAAAGTACTACTCACATGGTCATGAAATATATCGAGCATACCCGTACTTGTAATCCAAATATTTAAGGACCCGTTAGTAATATGCGACAACATATTCAATTCCATATTAATAATAAATTGAAATCAAGTCTAAGGACTGTTGAGATCTACCTAGCAAGTTGTCTATGACATACAACCATATGACCTTGCTATGTGGATCAGTCCAGCCCTATGTTCTCAACATGTGCCTATGTTCATGATTTATTTCTCAAATAAATCAACCAACATACAAGCCTATGGTTTTATTCATTCCCATGATTAAAACATACTTGGGACATTTATGATTTATTATCAACGGATACTCTAATATAAATATAGCACAAGATATATAATATAAAAAATTAATGTCTTTAAAATGTAACACAAAATGTAACTCGTCTATTACATATCAATAACACATGTCTAGAACTAGGGCACACCTAACACATATATAGGTAACACTAAAAAAAAAAGACTTTCGGGGACAACAAAATTTGTCCCTGAAAGTAGGAAAAATCATCCCCTAAGCTTTTGGGGATGATTTATTCTTCCTCTTTGTTCGTTCCCAATATCTTCGTACCCGAAGGTATAGGGGATGAAAAACAGGATGTCATCCCTACGGAATAAGACGATAATCGTCACAATGAGTATGGACGGATTTCGTCTCTATATTAGAGACAAATTTGATCCTTATTTAAAGAAGACAATTTTTGTCCCTACATTAAGAGAAAATTATCCGTCCTTAAAAATTGGGACAATTTTCATCTTTGAATAATGAAAATAACTTCTATCCCTACATTCAAAGACAATTATGTATCTCCAAAGAAAGGGACAATTATTGTCTCTTGAAAATGTAGACAAATTTCGTCTCATGAATAAAAGATGATTATTTGTCCTTCATTGGAGGGACAACAATCGTCCCTATACAATGGATATGACTTTTATCCCCTTATATTGAGGATAATCTTTTGTCTCTATGTATTGGGACAGTTGTCATCCTAATGAAAAGAGACAATTTTTATCACAAGAATAGTGGACAATTGCATGTCTTTGACCAAGATGACACATATTATCCCTAGATAAGGAGACATTTTTTCAAAAAACAATAGAGGATGATTGTTTGTCTTAACATTATCTATTTTTAATTTTCTTGCAGTATTTATTACCTCAAAAGGCCAATTAATCAATTAACATTACCACCACAAAATTGCCAAAAGTAAGAACATGTTAAATAAAAAAATATAATGTTATTACATTATGCTAAAACTGTAAAGTAGTCAAATAAATGCAAACACAATCATCTCAACAAAAAATATAATCGTATTACACTAATATAAAATTGTATCACTATCTTGTTATAATATCCCAAGTAGACATATGAGACCATAAATGTATTAAACCACAAGCTTCAGCTTTGTAACATGTAAGGGATGAGTTGATGAGTTGAATTAGTTCTACAATTCTGTGCCAAACCAAAAAGACTTATGTAAACCTGCAACAATAAATCCAATAGATTTAATTAAAAACCCGTAATAACCCACAAAGAAAGCCGTAATAGTAGCAAAAAAAGTTTGAATAAGTTCCATTCACATGCAGAAAACTGTAGTGCAAATTTCAAGCATAGAGTTTAATCAGTGTTATTAAAAACTCTAGGCACCCTTGAGGCTCTAAATTTCAAAATGCTCAAGGCGCAAGGCACCACCATAGGTGCTTTGCTGAGCGAATTAAGGCGCTAGATATTAAAACTAACTTCAAAGATAGTGTCCTACTGATTCAGATCAATTATTAGTTGTAACGAGGATGGTTTGTCCATATGCATCTAACTGATTCTACACCTATAAAGCATTTCGTAATGTCTATGCAAGCAAAGAAAATAAAGCGAATTTATCTCATCTGATTCTCGATTAAAAACTTTTCACCTATATAGGACAAACATGATTATCAAAATTAATCAGGTTACACTAGTAAAAATAATATCACAAGTCCAAAGGATATCATCTAGAAAGATATAGAAACATGTTAAATAAGTTTGATTAGCATACCACTTAACTACATAACACAAGAAAAAGTAACATAATATTCTTAATATCTAGAACCAATATACATTAGAAAATGAGATATATGTCAATAAAGTATATTAAATGATAGAATACTAACACATACATGGCTTGCATCACTAGGCTCATTAGTCTCAACGAAGTTTCTCTACACATGTTGAATCATGCTGAATGAAAATATTTATCCGAATTTAGTTTCATAAATTAGATACCCATTGAGCACATACCCATTCACAAAAACTTGCAAACAAACAACTGTATATTTCTATTTTTAGGATGTATAACGAGGATGTATAAATTACCAATTCAAATCAATCAGATTCAGATCCGTTTTAGACATCCAACGAAAGACCTACATTGGAATTAACAAGATATAAAAATTAAATTCAACATTGACATATGCATAAAAATGCTACCAATGAATACTTATACATGAATAATAGGTCATTGAAATTATTAACAATCAACATAAAAACAAGAAATATCTTAAATACAACCTTTAATCTTCATCTTCGTACTCATTAATATCATTGTTGTCATCAATATCATTATCCTCGCTTTCACATAGTATTCATCATCATCAACATCCATATTCACTCCAATATTTTCTTGAATCTGTTGATCAATATCAAGGGTGCCTCATAATCCCATCATTAACCCTTTTCCTTATGCCACCTCATGTGTGGTGCCATATCTTTAGACATAAACAACCTCTGCAACCTTGGCTTTAAAGGGAAGTATCGCAATACTTTGTGTGGAATCTTCTTGTGATTATCGGAACTATCATTTGACTTCCACCTACATAACTCACAAATTTGGCAAGATGTTCCATCGACAAATGGACCTCAGTATAAAGTGCACAAATTCTCACAAACATCATATTTTTCATAATGAAGTCCTAAACCTCTAATATATTTCTTTGCGCTGCAATATGACACGGGGATAGTTAGCTTACCATTTGGTATTATAACTCTTAACAAACTAAGCAAATCATCAAATGATCTGTTTGTTCATCTGTGAAAACTCTTAATGTGAAGTAATTTAACTATAGTGGCCAATTTTGAGAGTTCACAATCTGGATGTAACTTTTCCTTTGCTTCCTTCAATAAATGATAAAACTCAGCAGCCTCTCCCATGGTTCCCCAACATTATCACTATCTTCACCCACATCAGCAATTATATTGGGATCCACACCATAAAGGTTATTGACAAGTCCAACCATATCATCAATATGGTCAAGATCACTATCATCTGTTACATTATGGTATCATGTTTTTATTTGAAGTCACCCCGTGTATAAACCATACGGTATATGATTTTAAAATTCCATATCTCAACAAGTGATATCTAACAGTTGATTCGCCTCGATAACCAACATTTCTACATTTTCTACAAGGGCATTGAATTATGTTGTTTGTTGATTTATTTCGAAATGCATACTGTAAAAAGCATTTTATTCCTTCAATATAGCGATGGTCTTTTCTATTGTCAAGGTGCATCCAACTCTTGTCAATAGTCATGTCTGTTCAAAATAATAAATAAATATACTAATGAAAGCCAATAGATAAATTCTATTTCAACTTGCAAATTCATTATAAGTTTATTCAGTTTCAAAATTCATTGGGACATTCAACTTGAAAATTCCTAATTCAATTAGAGAAATTCAATTTCACTGATTATAATTCATTATAAACCTTAAACCCTGATTATAATTTATTATAAACCTTAAACCCCCAAATTCATATACTCCCTCCGTCTACTAAATATTGTCATTTTAGAAGGATTTCGTTGTCTCTTTTTTATTGTCATTTTGTATTTCCAAGATGTTTTTTTCTAAGTTTTCCATTCCTACCCCTATTAATTTGTTTAACTTCCAAGATAATTATATTATAATGTCCAATAACAAGAGAAGACTATAGGTCAAATAGTTTTTGTTGAACAAATTAATAGTCTTGAAAATTGAATTATACATTTATGAAAGGGTAAACTAATAAATCATTTCATTTAGTTAGTTGTTATCTTAAAAACTATGAATTAGTTAAAATGACAATATTTAGTAGACGGAGGGAGTATTAAATTCGTAATAAATCTTAAACCCAATTTTTCAGTTAACCCTTAATCAAATCCCTAATTTATTCAGAATAGAAAGTAACTAACCTGAATCTAGCTAGAGATGTCGCGTGAGGCAGTGACGGAGGAAGAAACAACAAATGTCAGCACAATGATAACTTTCCGATTCCGATTAAGCGAGGAACACTGCTTGAAGGCGTGAGTTGAACGATGGAGAAAAGAAAAAAAATAGAAAGGGAAGAGAAGTGAACGACCAAAACGATGACATTTTGGTCCTGGGTTTACTTAAACACTCAACCTTCGTTTGGCTGAGAGTGCGAAATTATTATAGGGAAGAGCTTATATCACACTTAGCCAGAATTACTTATATATTCTTTTCTAATTTTTCCTATATATTCTTTTGAAACTTTTTAATGTATATACTTTGACGAGAATTGATTTATTTTAATTCTCTTTACCGCTTATTTCAATTTTTAAACTTATGAATATAAACTCATTTTAAGATTTGAAATTGTTGGAAATACCCGATCCGCCCGTGAGCGGGTCAATCGGATCAAAGGATCCGATCCATTTTAATTATTTGGACTAAATAGAAAAGATATGAAACTTAAGGAATTAATTGCAAATAATTAAGAGTTTAAGGACTTAATTGCATTAATTCATTTTCAATTCATATAAATATGAATTGGAACGGCAGTACTGAAGGTAATTCATTATGTGAATTCATTTTCCTATTCATTATCATTTTTTATTTCCAACCAATTCTCTCTCCCCGAGTTTTTCATCTCACAACGAAACATCGTAAATCGATCGTTATCGATCTTTGTCGCTGCAGAAGTTGTGGTTATATATCCATACTCCAATAAATCGTGAGATGGATCCGATTCGGCATTCAAGTAGCGTTCTTCGATCTTGGGCAAACGGAAAAGGTTAGAATCCGAATTCATTTCTTATTTACGTTTTCCATCAATGGTATCAGAGGGGGTTTGTTTTTGCGATGATTTTAATATGTATATTCTGTTTCTACATATTCTGGAATTTTGAAAAATTTGTTTCCGGAATCGATTTCGTGTTCTTCATGAATAACGCGAATAACGTGTGAAAATGGAGAAAAATCATGTTTTTGGAGCGCTTTTAATGAAATCTACGTGTTTTGGTAATGTTTCTAATGTTTTTCTGTAATTTTAGTAATTGCAAGTGTTCAGAATCGAGTAGAATTCGTTTCTGGCCAGAAATTTCATGTTTTTGTCAAAAAAAGTTTCAATTTCCGTGTTGTTTTCTGTAAACGTAAAATTTCCGTTCATTTTTTCGTAAAACGAACCACGTCATCAGACTCGGAATGCGAAAACGATGTAAACTGTCAAAGTCCGGTGGCCGGAAATCGCCGAGAAGGCGGCGCGTGGTGTACACGCGCCTCATGGCGGCAGTTTACACCGGCCACGCGCCGGTAACAGAACGGTTGTAGGCGCATGAATTACATGCGCTCGTACCGTTCCGTTGTGCCGTTTGGACACGTAGCGGGATCTTAGCCCACCACGTGTCAAGTGGTTATGCCATGTGGCGTGACACGTGGCATGCCATGTTGTGGTCGGTCAACCATGACAGTTTGACCGACCAATAGTATATCGTCACGTGGCAGTCAACGTGGCACTGATTTAACGGTCATAATGTTTTATCATGATTTCACCTTCTAAACGATGTCGTTTCGCTCTGAAATTTTTTCTACGCATCCATTTTCATATTTTTTAGATTTAATGGTTATATTTTCAGAATTTTTTGATGTTCAGAAAATATTAATTTTTATTTATTTTATGTTAATAAATACTTAAAAATTATAAAAAATTAGTTTCTGAATTTTTAAAATATTTTCTATTGGTTAGAAAATAGTTTTGAACCTACTGGAAAATAATTGAAAATTTTTCATTTGTTGATTAATTTTGATAATTATTTTCTTTATATATTTGTATTAGTTATATAAAATGAAAGTAGATCATTAATATCCAAATTAATTCTTATATAATGATTGAATTAAATTATACATTTAAGTTATAATATGATTGTATATATTTTAGTATTTATATTTATGGCTTTTAATTGTGATGATTATTTGAATTATATATGTGTTATATAAGTTTGGCTATGTATTTTTAGTGATATACTTAATTGATCAACCATTTATATAAAGAATAAATTATTTTATATTTGTGACAATATAAAATAGGACAAAATATGTTTGTTAATTATTTATGTGATAATTAAACTTTAATTTATATGTGGTATAAATTATATATATATTTTGGTAATATACTTGAGTTCATTATTTATGTAATATTTAACAATGACCTTTGACATATGTTGTACGTGGTCAATTATGATGCAAACCCCACGTTATCCTGAGCATCTATTCAGTGAAAAAGAGCTAAGAAGAACTTGAAGAAATCGATTCTCAAAAGTATACTTGTTAATTTAAATATAATACATAGTGTATTATTTTATTGTATTGCATAGAGAAATTCAATTTTTAGTGTGTATTGATTTTATTACTTTGTAAAATATGATTTTACAAAATTAATATTCAATTTATTTGAATGATCAAATTATGTAATATTTGGACATCGGGTTTTTTTTTAAAATAATTTGATTTGTTATCATCAAGTTCGATCCAAGAAAAGAACTCTAGATCTAATAATTTGACCTAAGGTAATAATTTATGAGCATCATAGTAGATGTTGTTGTAATTTTTGGATTATAATACTTAGTATAATTTCATTCCAATAAGACATAAAATGTTACACACGTTAATTATATTGTGTGGTGCTTGACAATATAAGTCATTGTCATTTGTTGAGCATAATTAATATGTGTTTGTTTATATTTTTGAATAACTGTTTTATGCATTTTTATTATTGAATAGTTTTGGGATTGTGTTTTATTATGTTTTAATCTAAGTGATTTATTTGATTTATATATTGTTAATTATTTTATACTTTATATTTGCTTAAAGACATAAAATACAAAAAATATTTAAATGCTTAATAAAACTTTTAGGACTAATATGCCCTAATGAATCCCAAATTAGTTTCAATAATTATGCATAATAAAGTTATTCAATACTTATTGTTTAATGCCATTAGTTAAGTGAACTAATTAAAGACAACAAGTCCAAAGTGCATTTAATGATATAACTTATAGTTAAAAGAACTATAACATACAATAAAAACACATATAATCACTATTGTACGATGAATCGAACTGAATTAAATGTAAGTGTTTTCACCTAGTAGATGATGAGGTATTTATATCTTTTTCGATACTGGGGTTGATGCTTACATTTTCTTGGAAAGTTTGTATTCAAGTCAATAGTAATTAACACACAATTGCTCATAATAATTGACTTAAATCCAAGTATACGTGCTTAGTCTCAATGTTACTGATTAATGAATATTAGTAATGGTTTCTACTACGAATTCATTTGTAGTAGACTTAGATTTTTAACGGTAGTTATTAGCTTATCTGGAGGTTCAAGTTTGAGTTTGTGCTTAAGGAATAAAGAGTCCTCTTATACTTTGAACATTGTTGTGTATGAGTTCAAAGAGAGTGACACAAACCAACTCAGGCATGATAAGAACCTGTTTCTTTCACGGGGGAGGAAGAGTTCTATGACCTATATCATTTTGCTTGGTGCTATAAGTGATTTAATTGCTACAATTCATGTAAGAGAAACATGTTCAAGTAAGATCACTAATTTGAATGAAGTTCTTACTAGTGATCGGTTCTTCGCTTTGAGTGAAAGCATATGTCATGCAATTAACTCATTCTTATAGAATCGGTTCATTTAATGTAGTTACAAGTTTCTTGAAAATTGTACAAAATGTTCTTCTCATATCCAAGATTCTTCCTAAATGCATTTGGAATAAGGAAAGTCTTAAGTAGATAGTTCTTAAGACAACATATGTTAACTTACATTCGAATATCTAAAAGGGAAGAAGAACAATGCAAATGGGTTTGAACCATTCAAAGATAAATTTAATGAGTTCAAAGGCAATAAATAGTAAAATCACGAAGGTGATATGCTAAATTGCCATGATAGAGGCATTGTGCAATAGAGCACTAAGCCTAACTTGGTATATGTAATATTTTCCAAAGTGAATTATATTGTATTATGCTCAATGTAGCTGACAAAATCATACCTTTTGTGGATTATTGATTTAAAGTGAAACATATTACATGAGCTTAGACCACAATATCTTTGTGTACTTTCGGCAACCTATATGAGAAACATTACAATTCATATCGACATCAAAATGAGTTGAAGTTCAATAAATTAACACATGTAGACTATATTTGCAATGAGCGCAAACCCATATACTTGATGTGTTGTATTCTCATATTATTTGTCAAATTTTAAATTTATGATATGGTTTAATGAACAATAGGTTCATCTTTGAATTTTTCCGACGATTAAGTTTCTTCATTCTTGAACTATAGATTTATAAGTCTAGTTCTTAAATAAATGGTTTTATTGTAATGATTGTACATTACAATTTATCAAGCGGATAATGTTTGTTTTCTACAGACTAACTTTTCTTTTAGAAGAAAAAGTTAGTATATCGCATAAGCGATTGTATCACATAAGCTACGATGAAAATTTCATCTAGGCTTAATATAATGGGTAATTTATAAAAATTAAATTATCAACATGTGATGAGTTCCAGTTAGAGGAAATCAAACTTATACTCCATTTCGAAAGGAACTAGAATTAAAATCAATGACAACTTATTCATTTGATATATGTGATTCAATAGACGTGAAGGTAAGACATATGCCTAATTGTTCATCATATTAAATGACATCCATACTTGTTATGACATCATCTACTTGATTACCCATAAATCTGAAGCTTCAAGCTATCAAAAGATTTATGAATCCAATAGTAGATCGATTGGATTTGACTGTAAAGCATTAGAACTGAAGTGGTTAAAAGTACTTTTCAGTTAAGCTTATAATGTTATGTGATGAAGGGATTAAACGCCCATTGTTTATTCCCTATACTCTATAAAAGTATAGAGTTCATGAGGACCCTTCTTCCAATGGTTAAGTATATATACTAAACCAAGTACCTTCAAAGTCTATCTTTTCCAACCTGTATGTGACATGGATTAGAAGTATAACAAATTTATCCTTGTTATGACATTAGGGTTGTATCACCTACTCCCATACTACCTTAAAGAATTTTGGAAAATTGGGTCCAAGAGGTAAATGGATTGTCTTTAAAGATACTCTAACATGTCAAAAGGATATGTTTTTGTGGGGGAGAATGTGGATAGATCTGTAAAATTTGAATCACGAAATATCAATTTCTTATAAATGAGTTCTATAAATTAGGTGTATTAGGCAAAAACATGTCCTTTTTATTAAAACTCTTGAACTGAATGTTTTGGATATATCTTCAAGTGGGAGTAATTCAAATGTATTGGTTCATATGATCACATTAATAAGGGATCTTATTCCATGGGGGAGTCGGGAACCCAAAGTGTTATTGGTCCAAGTGGGAGTTAATTTTTTCAACTCAAGTGTGAGTTTAGATCATATATATTTCTAACTCGAGTGGGAGCACAGAAATGAGCTTAAAAGGAAGAATTTCGATGTATGATAAATGTATGAGACATATTTATGAAGATTCGAAGCCTAAGTAATAAAATGGAAAATTGTTCCAACCCTGAAAAGGGAAATGAATAGTTGCGTGTGATTGAAGAAGAATTTAGTTAACATGCCTGATGGACATAAAAATATTGAGAACAAGTGGATTCTCAATGTAAAGTAAAAGCATTAGGCTTATAGTTAAGGAATACGTATATTCAAATTGATAAAAATATATTATAAGAATATATTCTTTTCAGTTGCAAGAATTACATCTATATGAATAATTTCAACTTTAGTAGTATTATCTTCTTAAAAGTTACATCAAGTAGGTGTATAGACCTCTATTCTCAAGGGAGAATAGTCATGAGATATCTGTATGGAAAAATCAAAAGGATTTGTCCCAAAGATTTTTAAACATGAGGTTTCTTGAATTGATAAGTCAATTTATAATCTCATGAGGTTTTAAGAATATGGTATTTAGAATGGTAAATGAGAACCATTGTATATATATCATACTAGTGAAAGATTGAGTGTCTAGTAATTTCAAGATGTAAGTCGTGGGTAAGTCTGCATAGGTCCTTGGATCAATATCTAAATGGATGGATAAGATAATTAGTATCTTTGTCTCTGGAATCTTGTACAAAAGAGTTTGAGAAAGATTCTATATGCAGAATAGTGAACCCATAAGTATTCTGATGACTAATAATATGATTCTTAGTGTAAATATTTGTATTGAAACTCCAGTGAAGTGGGAAGATATGGAAAATGTTCCATATATTGGCATTGCATATGTTATGTTATACTCCAGACCTAATATAACTCATGTTGTGTGCATTGAAGTAATATATTAGTTCATTCCAGTAATATAGCACTGGAAGACCGTTAAGAAATTTGCAAGATACTTGTGTATGACCATTGGTTATGCTATAATGTATTGAATCAAGGAAATAGACCTTATAAAATACATATGTGCATATTAGCTAAGGCTAAGGTTGGAATTGAGATTTTCCAGTTATGATAAAAGATTTTGTTTTACAAAAGAGACTATTGAGTCTTCTTATACTGAATGCTCCAAACAAAATGTTGACTAATTGTAAAGATATCAAACATCGATATCTTATGCGATAGACTAGAAATATCGTAGTAGCAATAAGTATATCGATATCAAGTATCTGTTCAGTTGTAGATTAAGTAACACGAGGAGAGGTCAATATGAGGTATTTATCAACTCATTGCATGCTTGTAGTTTTGTTTACGAAGTATGTCTCCGAAAGATGTATATGTGAAATATATCAAAAAGTTAAATATGCGTAGATCACATTTATTCGTTTACCTCATTTATTATACCCTTCAAATTGTGAACGATGTTGTGTTAATATAAATGTGTTTTATTCTATGAGCAATGTATGTTTGTGTTTATGTTATGTACATATATTATTTTTCGTTCATAGCATGTCGAACAAAGAAGTAGCCCACTCACATGGGTGTTTACCCTAATGTTATCACGAGGATACAGACTAGGATGAGATTTATTTTGAACAACTATGTGTAGTTCGGGAACTTATTCAAAATCATATATCGATTTGTTGAGTGACAAGAAAATTGCTTGTTTAGAACTTTGCGTGCCGAATCCAAAAAGGGATCAGGTAAGAATTGTATAGTTTACATGATAGTTAGTCATGTTCTGTCTGAATAGCTAAAGGTAGTTCATATAGTCGAACAAGGTTAAATGATAGGGTGCATTATAATTGAAACCTTTATATGGTGTTAATTAATGTGATAAGGCATGCGCTCCTTTATAAGGGTAGAAAGGAAAGAA
This sequence comes from Euphorbia schlechtendalii, assembly GCA_949673415.1. Classification (NCBI taxonomy): domain Eukaryota; kingdom Viridiplantae; phylum Streptophyta; class Magnoliopsida; order Malpighiales; family Euphorbiaceae; genus Euphorbia; species Euphorbia schlechtendalii. Next base: position 11,746 of record CATIWQ010009842.1, read on the forward strand.
TACCATGGCACGTTATCAAATTAGAAGAGGAACAAGTCCTTGAGATAATGTGTGCTTAGCGACCATGAGATGAGAAGTTTGTACAATGTACAAGGATCTTAACTTCTCTAATGTGAGACTCAATCCATAAAACTAAAGAGTTGTTGGACCTTACTCTCAATACTATTGAGTCATCTTGAGAAATAAGAACTAGTAAGGGAGATTTGATCAATCACCAAGAGATTATGATAAGATTCGATCTGGGAGAGATTGGTTGGTGGAACGAACTAGTTTTGTATGGAATTGATAGCTCGAAAGGAAGAATTGGCCAAATGAATATTCATCATAGTTCTGTCAGTTCACCGGCTAGCCTATCGTTACATTTGTTGTAAGATAATGAACGACGGATTAAGACTTCTAAGATCCAAATAATGTGGAAGTGGGTGATTGTCGACCAATCTAGGGTAAAGCATGTGCGCTATATATCAATGTAATATTATATTATATACTATATATTAACTTATATGGTTGAGTACCATTCAGAATAGTCTTGACAGACCCTAACGGATCACAAGATGTTTTTTGAATTCTAGATGTTAATCTATTTGGTTAAGTACCACCAGGATAGTCTTGGCAGACCCTAATAGGTGCAAGACAAAACGTTCCTG
>CATIWQ010009854.1:0-10937 GCA_949673415.1 Euphorbia schlechtendalii
TGTTATATTTATTTGTATTTAATTAAGTGTGTGTTTAAACTATGTAACAACTATAAAAGAACTATAAAATAAATATGTATCGGTAAAAAAAGTTCGGAAAAAGTATAGCATCATGGATCTTATTTTGAAGGGAAACATAAAAATGAAAAAAATATTCTAAAGTGGCATGTTGAAAAAATAAACGGTTTGTAAGATAAATCAAAAATAAGAAATTAAATTTCAAAAAAGAGGAATGTAAAAATATAAATAAGAAAAGTTTAGAAGGCAAAATTTTCAAATGAATTGTTGGAAATATATTAATTATGTAAATTGCCCTTTTAAGAAATTCACTGTATAATTTATTTTTGATACAGGATTTTTTTTTTCACTTATTTAAGTTTACTTTAAATCCCATGATTTCGTTTAACTTTAAGTTTAAATTGTATAAAATTAACTTTAAGAATTTTTTCATAATTCATGTTATATTACATATTAATTTGTTCGGTGTCTGATATAATATATAATTGCGTGTTTGGAGTATGACTTATTTAGTTTTAGTATAATAATATAAGTGTGTGGTACCAATTGATGATGCCCATAGCCTTCAGCGTCCTCTAGAATCCTGCAAGACAAGTCCCCACCCGGAAGTGTTTCCGGTGAAGACCCTCCGATGCTAAAGTCAGTGAAAGGTAGAGGCAAAGTGCGAGTGTAGTTTTAGAGTTTCAAGTACCTCCAAGTGTGAGATTACCTTGCTATTTATAGTAATCCACATGATGATGATGGGCGGGGTCCACCTGTAGACTTTACGCAAGTGGCAAGCTCTTTAGGGGTCTTTTCCACTGTCGGAGCATTAAATTTTTCCCCTCCATCTGACAGTGTTAAATTTAATGCAACAATGGAGAGAGAGGGAGTGGGGTGACTCGACAAGGGTCAAGCTGAAGGTGACTTAGCGCAAACGCTGTGGGTAATGTTGAGGAGGTATTTCGGCAAGAGTTCTCCTTCAGCGTACGAAGCTATTCGACAAGGGTGTGGATCGGAGCATTAAAGTTTGTGTGTTTGTGATGAAGTAGTATTGCTAAAGGGTCCCTCCTTAATGGGCCAAAGTGCTCTATTTGTGCTTTGGTGGGCCTTGGTATCAAGTGTCCCTTCAGACGAGTTCAATAGAGGCTCTTTAGGGCCGAGTGAATGCATCGTACACGCGCTGTGTTGCGCGTGACATCTCTTTAGTGCGCTTATTGTAATTGTTGGACAAGACACGACCTTTCACCTCCACCGCTTTTTGCAACATTAATCATGAAAATGCTTCGTATATTGGGAGAACCTCTTCGTAAGTCATGCTTTTTGTCCTATAAATATTTTCTATTGTTGTCAAACAGATTTTTTCCAAATCCTTTGTATTCTAAGCTTTCTTTATACTACCTTTTCTCTCATATTTTCAGCGATTTCCTGCACTTCCTCTTCATCTGATCTTTGGTGAGTTTGTTTGTTTTCTTTCTTCGCTGCTTTTTTTACTCTCGCTTCCTCTTTGTTCTTCTATTTTACTTTCCTCCAAAAATGTCTACCGAATCCTTCGATTCTTGCACCTTGGTCCGCCGTTCCTGCCACCGTCAAGAGGAGAGGGAACGTAATGATTCTTTCCCTTCGGAATCCCCCGATCAAGACTCCACAACCACTGCTCATGTCTTTCCTTCTCCTGTCAGCCGGGATCCCCCTTACGATGTTTGATATGGTGGGGGAGGCTCCATATCAGTCCCGCGCCATCATGTTGTGTGGGAGAGTCTTCGTCTCCTTTTCTTGTCGAAAGAGCTGACTACCATATTAGGAAGAAAGAGGCAAATGAGATATATGAGGTGTTTCTTAGGGATGTAGATGGGATTAATGGGTAAGCACCCAAGAGGGGGGAGGTTAAGTGGAACCCTCCGACAAATGACTTCACCCTTGTATTGTCCTAGCAAGTGCGGTGGGGATTCCATTTTCCCATGGATGATGACGTGGTGGATGTACTACGTGAGTTTGCCCTGTATCTCGATTAACTACACCCTAATGCCTGGATAATTCTTGCTACCTCGCATGGATGTGCCACGATCTTGGCTTCGTCCTTTCCGGCCCCATGTTCCAACTTTTCTTCAAGCCTCACACCAAGCATCAATGGGCTTTTGTATTCTGGGGTAGCACCTGTGAGACCATGACGAAGCCAGTGGGGAAGCAATCCCATGTGAGGGATTTCAAGGATAAATGGTTTTGGATCTTTCCATTTCCTGATGATGTGGAGGAGGGTGCGCCGACGCCCCTGAGGGATGGGAAGTTTCCCTTCCACACCCCCTGGAATCGTAATCCTGAGGACCCCTATACTTAGCGAAGGGCCATAGACCTGATCATGCAAGAGAGCCGCGAGGTAGATATCCTTCGCTAAATCCACCCAGGCATCCACTAGTGGCTAACGGAATACTTGTTGGGGTAGCCGAACGAGCTCTTCTACTGGATGGGCTAAGGGGTCATCGTTTATACTGACCTAACCCTTGAGGATGGTGAGGCTTCGCGAATCTAAGAGTCTTTTTTCTTTTTATTTGTAGCCATGACTCATATTAAGTGGAAGCCTAAAATTATCCCTATGGTTGCTGTGACGTGAATTCAGGCATCATCGAAGGCTAGCTCGGCCAACACAGATGTGGCCGTGTACGCCAAAGGGGTCGAGGCGGTGGAGGTATCTTAAGTGGTGAAGCCAAAGGAGGAGCGCCAACGCTAGTGGGTGGGCCCAACAACTGCTAGATGAGGGGATTATAGATCCCCTTGCTGTGGAGGCGGTTATCATTGAAACCACCCCTAAGAGGGCTTTGGTTCCTATAACCAGCCCTAAGGGAAATTTGCCTAAGGCGAGGCCCCCTTCAGTACCCTTAAAGGGTATTGAGATAAGGGAGAGGGGGCTGAAGCAGCCCTAGAGCGAGGCTGAGGCTGGAGGCAAGGCCGCCAAGAGCGGGAAGGCTCCTATATCTGAGGAGGAGCAACTTTAGTGGGCCAAATTTGATCCACCGCTGGTGAGTGCTATTTGCGTTAAATATTATTTTACATCTTTGTTATGTGTTAGTGTTATACTTCTATTTGACATTTGTGGCTATTTCTTGCTATAGTTGTGGCGGAAGGTGCACATGGAAGATGTGCCTCTGGTTAATCCAGAGGTAGTTAGTGAGTTAGAGTGCTTCATCAAGCTACCACATGAAGACACGCATTGGCAAGATGGGCCCTACTAAGCTATGGGTGTATGCTGAGAGGTAGGCACTCCTTATAAGTTTATTTGAATTTCTTCCTAGCCTTGCTTTTTGTATGTCTTGCTCTTGTTTTGTATGTCTTGCTCTACTTCTCCCATTTCTTATTTGTTAATTGTTGGGTGGCTAAAGGCTTTCTCTGTTACGCATCGAATGGCGAAGGCCTTGACCGCGACTCAGCGGGAGGTGGAGAGCGCCTACCTGGCCTCTCAAGGTAGCACCAAGAGGTTGAAGGAGGTGCAGAATGAGAGGGATATACATGCTGAAGTCGAGGAGGCTACCCGCAAAATGGGAGAGATGGGTAATAAGCAGGCGGCTGAGCATGTTCAGACTCGTAAGGACTTTGAGCTTTCTGAGGCCAAGCGTAAGAAATTGATAGCCACCATGCGGGGCTTTGAGGTAAAGCATAACATGGAGATGGCCAAAATCAAATCTGCTACCAAAGCTGAGGAGAAGAGGCTCAAGGGCCTTATTGAAAAGGCGAAGGCTGATGCTGTGCGGATGGAAGGGGAGAAGGCCAAAGCTGAAGCGGCCCAGGAGGGAGCCGATAAGGGGCTTAACTTTTGGAGGATGAATAGCGAGGGGGAAGGGAGCAGCGTTACGGGACCTTTAGCATAAATTTGAGTACCATAGGGCCAAGTATAAGTTAAAGGTCAAGCAAACTCGTAAAGATTGGCAAGAGGATCACATTAGTTATCGCACCGCCTTTCTTCATGGAGTGCGCGCTAAGTTCCCCGAGGCTAACCTTGATGATCTCTCTCAGCTAGCCCCGTCGGATGAGAGCCTTGGCTGCTGGGAGGAGGATAAACGCATCTTTGGTCCGCCTACCGCTGAGCCCTCCTACTCCAATGTGTGGTCTGTGGCCACGGAGGAAGAGCAGGTCCAGTCCTGAACCCTGCTAATACCCCTATCCTTCTGCCCCTTTCTTCTTACTTTTCTTTCATTTTGCTTGTAGAACAATGTTTGAACAAGTACCTATCAGCTATCAGGCATGGCTTGTGGGCTTGTAATATTTTTTATGAAATTTGTGTGGTTTTTTTATCTCTTTGTGTTGGTGTTTTAATCCTGCTTTTCTGATGCTGAGTCCATGTTATCCATGTTGTTGAGTGTATGTTTACTTGTCATTATCTTACTTTTAATTATGTGTTGCTGAATGTATGTGTGACTGCTTTTGATGTATGCAATGCCTCTTTGGCTAGGTTCGGTCCCTTTGAGGGTTTACAGTGTGTTTGGGGGCATTACTGTACCGGGCTAGGAGGTATACTTTAGCATGAGATTGTCCCTTACATCTCGTTTGATAGTTGAGAGCGTGCTGAATGGGTTGCTAGGGGTAGCGGCAAGTGAAATGCTCCAAGCTGAAGGGGTCGTTAAGGATAGTTTTATTTCAAAGTAAGAGAGCGTCGAGGGGGTCGTTAGGGATCACAGCTTGCGGACTTTTAGTTGCTTTAATTTCAAAGTGTAAGAGCGCTGAGGGGATCACTAGGGATCACGGCCTGCAGGCTATTCAGCACCGAGAGGATCACTAGGGATCGCAGCCTACGAGCGTTTAGTTGCTTTAATTTCAAAGCGTAGGAGCATCGAGGGGATCACTAGGGATCGCAGCCTATGGGCTTTTTAGCATCGAGGGGATCACTAGGGATCATAGCTTGTAGGCTTTTAGTTGCTTTAATTTCCAAGTGTAAGAGCGCTGAGGGGATCACTATGGATCGCGGCCTACGAGTTGTTCAGCACGGAGGGGATCACTAGGGATCGTAGCCTGCGAACTTTTAGTTTCTTTAATTTCAAAGAGTAAGAGCGTCAAGGGGATCACTAAGGATCATGGCCTGCTAGCTGTTCAGCGCCTAGGGGATCACTAGGGATCGTAGCCTATGGGCTTTTAGTGTTGGCTGCACATGTATCTTGCAAAAAAGAGAATTTATGCTGAATAATCCACTTCATTGGCTGAGTGAGTACACAATACAAAAAAATCATACATTTTACATGGTTCCTATTCTCCTAGGTAAAATTTTCACAAGGAGGCCATGTTCCACGTGCATAGCAAGACTTTCCTTCTCATTGTTGAGAGCTTATAAGAGCTGCTGCCTATCTTTTTAGTAACTCTTAATGGACCTTCCCACTTGATTCTAAGCTTTCCTTGTCCCTCTTTAGCATGGGAGTCATTCATATTGTGGAGGACTAGCCCACCCTCGTGGAAGGAACTCGGCTTCACCTTTTTATTTCTTATTAGGGATATGCGTCACTTGTATTCCGTCATGCGAAGGAGGGCTTACTCCGCCACTCTTTGAGGGAATCCAGGTTGTGCTGAAGTAGAACTTCGTTGGAGGCCCCCTCAATATAGTTCACTACTCGCGCGCTGGGTGCCCCCCTATCCACTGGGATGATCGCTTCTATTTTGCAAGTTAGGAGGAAGGGTGTCTCGCCCATTGCCATTCACAGATTTGTTTTATAAAACCAAAGGATGTTTTTTAGCTCCTCTAACCATATCAAACCATATTCATGGACCCTTGTCTATAATCCTTCCAAAATGGTCCTGTTAGTGACTTCTGTCATCCCATTGTTTGTGGATGGGAAACGCTAGAGAAATGGAGTCTTATCTTGAGCCACTAACAAAGGCATTTGAAGGTGTGGCAGTTGAATTAAGTCTCGTTATCTGCAATTATAGTGTGTGAGATGCCGAAGTGTAGCATTATGTTTTTACTGAAGAAGGATGTCAACTGCTTCGGCGTGATGGTGGAGAGCGGCTTAGCTTCTACCCACTTTATGAAGTGGTTAACTACCACGATGACCTAGCGCTTTTGCTATTTAGCCCTCGGCAAGGGATCGACGAGATCCACGCCCCATAAGGTGAAAGGCCATGCTGCATGAATGACTGATTGGGGTTCTGAAGGTGCCGAGGTAGTATTAGCGTATGCTTGGCATGACTTGCAAGAGTGAAACAAGTTTTTTGCATCCTGTTACATTATTGGCTAATAGAAGCCTTGTAGCTTGGCACTTCATACCATTACATCCTTCTTTTCGTGTGTGTCGTAGAGACCTTTGTGCACCTCCCTTAAGATAATCAGCATTGACTTGCCCGACACATTTCAGCCAAGGGTGTGTAATGGATTTTTGATACATCTGCCAGCCGATAGCAGCGTAGCGGAAAGATTTGCGTACTATCTTTTACGCTCACACTCATCTTTTGGGAGCGTATTATTTGTCAAGTATTTAGGCGTGAACCATTCCTCCTCCACATCTATCTGCATTGTTTCTGCATATGATATACTTGGCATCTCGATTTTCAATGGGATACAAGGTAGCAAGATCTCATTCTCCTCGCTCGATGCTCCTCCCTTGGCCAGTCTATCGGCCTCCGCATTCAGTGCTCTCGAGATTTGTGTGAAGCTCATCTCTGTCCCTTCAGCTCGCATTTCTTTAATGTGGGAGGTTATCATGGAGAGGTATTGGCTCATGGCATCATTTTTAGCTTTGTATTCTCCCTCGAATTGCTTAACCACCAGGCCTGAGTTACTGAATATACTGATGCATTCAGGTTTGAGGGCCTTGATGATCTCTAACCTGAAAATCAGCACTTCATACTCCACTATATTATTAGAGGCGCTAAAATCTAATCTAGTGGCCTATCGGTTAACTATCCCCTTTGGCCCTTCATTGTCGTTCTTGGCTCGAAGTAGATGTTAAATTCTGCGAGCTTGAGGGACCATTCGACAAGGCGACCCGAAGATTCTGGCCGCTGGAGCTTTTTCTTAAGAGGCAAGTTGGTGCGCACGATGATCATATGGGCTTGGAAGTAATGGTGCCATTTTTGGGATGCGATTACTATTCCAAACACCACTTTCTCCATACAGCCATACCTTATTTCGGCCCCTTTTAAGGCTCGACTCCCGTAATAGATCGGAAATTGGTTGGTCCAAGTTTCCTTGATGAGCACCATGCCCAAGGCCTTTACTGAAGTACTCAAGTAAAGGTAGAGCGACTGGCCGGGGACAGGTTGGCTGAGTAACGACGGGGAAACCAAAAAGGATTCAACATCTATGAGCGCCTTGCTGCAATCCTGCCTCTCTGATAAGTGTATAATTACACTTATTTTCATATCAATTTTATACAGCAAACACTATAGTTTTAGTCATTTTTGTATTTCATATAAAAGATTTAACGTGGTATGTAATTGTTTTTTGTGCAAATGCAGAAAACTAAATTGTCAATTCACTCTTAGTTCCCCGGATTCTCCTTCACAATAGAACGGGTTTATTCTTTTCTTTACTTTCTCTTTTTCAATTCTATTTTTAGACTAGCTTTAGCTTTAGTTTTTTTTTTATTAAATGTCTCACAATGAGGACATTATGTTCTTTAAGAGTGGGGGGCATTTGTAAAAATCCCGTCAAATATAAAAAAATTAAATAAAATTCAAAAATCGAAGAATTTGAAAATTTTTCTTGATATTTTTGTTAGTTATACATTATCATTTCTTATACTTTACTAACATTTATCCAAGGTTATTTTGAGTGTTAGGTATTACAAGTTTGATGCTAGTGCAAAATTTGAGCGCATGTTGAGATTGAGCGTTATTAGCACAACATTTAACATTTGGCAAGGATGAGTGGTGAGTAGCATTCGAAAGCAACATTCCAAGTAAGTTTCAATATATATTTCAATGCAACATGAATTAGTATAAGTTATATAGTTTTAGTTTAATGGTTCTGATAAGTTTAAGTGGAGTAATATCTAATGGTATTCTTACTATGAGTTTTATATACAAATCTCGAATAAGTCCTATAAGTATTGAGTGTATTTAAAGTGTTGGGAAACTATAGCCATAATACTTTGAAATTGATCAATAAAGGATGAGGGTATTAAGAGTGAAAAATCAAAAGAAAGAGAGGATAACTAATGAGTTATGCAAAAGGTGAGGAATGGTACGGAGCAGAAACTGCAACCATTCACTGAGTGAAAAAAAAAAGAAAAGAAATCATAAAACGAAAAATGAGTGCAAAGTACAAAGTACTTCAAAAACATATACTTAAAAGAAAAAATGAGAGAGTGGTATAAAGCATAAAATGCAACCATTGAAAAAAGGGGAGAGTGGTACGGAGCATAAAATGCAACCACTGAGAGTGTTTTAGCATCCTAGGTTACCTAAAAATGTATTGAGAGAAAATTAATCAAAGTGTGCTTTTTATGTCCTTTATACTTTATACTATGCTTAAGAGAAGGTAATATTCGAGTATGCATATAACGCTTATATGAAGATGCAATTCGGCAGACTTTCCACTAAGGATAAAGGTATGCAACTAAGCTATATAAATTGCACATTACTAATTTGTGGAAAATTTCAGACTTCTACTTGAATCTTATGCAACATGGGAATGTGGTACTCACTGCAATAGTCTTTCACCAAATGAGGTAAAAACTTGATTACTAATTATACACTTCTGTTGAATTTACATTGAGGACAAGGCAAAAGTTAAGTGTGGGGGTATGATAAGTGTATAATTACACTTATTATCATATTAATTGTATACACTAAACACTATATTTTTAGTCATTTTTGTGCTTCATATAAAAGATTTCACGTGGTATGTAGTTGATTTTGATGCAAATGCAGATACTAGGTAAATCTTGGGAGTAAAATGATCCAAAGTGGAATTCTATGTAAAAAGAAAGAAAAAGGTGCGAAAAGATGTGTGGAACTTAAAGATTTTGATTAGGATTGAACCTGTCAATGATCGGTAAAGTTACAAGAAGAATTCTGAAGAAAAACACAATTCACGGTAGCGACAATCATTCACAGTCACGACTTGTATACTTCAGAATAGAAAGTTGCCAGACAAGTATTCATGGTCATGACTTGTATATCGTTGTCGTGACTTTGACTATTTTCTGGTCAAATCTTCTTAACTACCAACCGTCGGATAAGAGCGATCAACCGCCATCAACCACCATCAACTACCAATAAGAAGATACCTATCAGAAGTCAACCAATCATGAAAAGGTGCCTATCCATTGTGGATTAGATTAAGGCTTCTCAACCAATCACAATGAAGTGATACAATCTTTCGCCAATGGACACAACTCTTTGTATGGATAGACGCAACCCTTCGAACTCTATAAATAAGGCTCCAATCCTCACCAATTTCATGGAATGGAGTGTAGAGATTGTCGGATGGTGTATAGTGCATAGTGTGTGCGTAGATAGAGAGAAAAAATATTTAGTTTTTGCTACGTTCATAAGTGTTAGCGAGAAAATGTTTAAGTGATTCAAATCCTTATTTCGAACACTAGATTTCTCTATATATTCGAGTGATTGTTGTATAAGTGTACTTGCAAATCACTTATCAATACAAGTTTTCGTTCTTCAATATTCGTTTATTCGATATTCACAAAGTATAGCATCCTAGCGGAGGTTCTGTAAGGGCCAAGACGGAATTCAAAGTAGACGTGGGAATTGCGGGAATTGATGACTCCCATTAATGAGTGGATACGGTTTGATCAACTTTAGGTTTCACTTGCGAACCTTACAACTTTACTTTTTTCTACTTATACTTTCTATTTCAAAGTTTATAATATGTCTATGTGTCAAAATGTGTATTTCATGTTGAGTCTTTTATATTAATCAAGTTATATGCTTTTGAGTTAACTTTAAGAGTAGTTTCGGGGTTAACTAGATTGTGTATAATCACTGGATCTGTGATTTTAACGCTGTTTAGTGAGCCAACATTTTTGGAATGGTAACTTGCTAAATGTAGCTATGTGAGAGCGAACCTTACTAAGCATAGTAATATTGTTTTCCAGGTTCATATAATTATCTTGATTCATTTGCGCTAGATTTAGAAAAGTCATTTCATGTGTTGCTTTGCGGTGAATCATTGAACATCTGAGTCTCTAGAATTGATTATGTTAGATTAGTTTAGTGAACGTAATAACTTTGTTGAACTTGCATGTTTTCTTTGCTGTACTTATTTCATAGGAAAATCTATATATTAGAATCTCTAATCTTCCATACATATATCTATCCATTCTTCATTCTAATCCTCCTATCCAAAACTTCAAATTATTTTATTTTATTTTCTTCATTCAATTTTCCTTATTTATCTTTAGAGCTAGTCCTTCCCTGTGGGATCGATATCTTTTAAAACTACATCGCAACTGTATGCTTGCAGTTATCATCATTTTTCTATGTTGATAAGTGGTATTGGCAACACCTATACTTTACGTGAAGAAATTTTCGGCACGATTAATATTTAGCCAAAATCTTTGCGAAATAGTTATTAAATTTATCAGTAGAAAAGTGGCTAAAAACAACAACTAGATGGAGAGTTTGCATATATTACAGAAAATTAAATGTAGCTACTAGGAAAGACCATTTCCCTTTACCATTTATAGATCAAATGTTAGAAAGGATATCAGGTCATACATTTTACTGTTTTCTTGATGGATTCTCTGGGTATTTTCGAATTCATATTAAGCAAGAAGACTAAGACAAAACCACTTTTACATGTCCATTTCGTACATTTTCTTATAGAAGAATGTCTTTTGGGTTGTGCAATGCTCCGGCTACTTTTCAAAGGTGTGTTTTGGCTATTTTTAGTAAGTATGTGGAGGATATTATGGAGGTTTTCATGGATGATTTCTCTGTATATGGAGATTCTTTTGAGAAATGTCTAGAAAATTTGGATAAAGTACTTGCTAGATGTG
>CATIWQ010009855.1:0-38176 GCA_949673415.1 Euphorbia schlechtendalii
TATATATATAATTCTTTTCTTTAAGGAGAAGCCATGAAAGTTGTCGCCATCCCCAACCCTAGTCGCCACCCGATCCCAACCTCATCCAGCAACCACCACCACCAAAACACCTTCCTTCCCAGACCAGCAGCCATTAACCCTCGTCATCGTCAACCTAATCACCCACCACTAGCATATAAGCCCTCCTACCTTCGAACACAATCACCTCCATTCATGAATCTAGCCAAAATCTACTTTGAGAATTTTCCCAACTCCCATAACGCTGCTGCCCTACGTTCTATTTTCGCTAAATACGGTGTCCATGGCTCTGTCTATGTTCCCAGGAAACGAAACGCACGAAACCTCAACTTTGGATTCATTACCATTGATGGATCAATCCCCCTACACGAGGCTTTATACCGTCTAAATGATGTTATCATTGGTGTCATTCATCTTCGAGCATTCCAAGCTAGATATGACCGTACCATGATAGCTTCCTCGGTCTCTCCCCGTAATGATGCAGCAGTAAGACCTAAACCAACCCCGTTATTTCGTGAATCTCCTAGAGACTCCCGATCCTATGCTGATGTTGTTTCCACTGATAAAACAACCATTGATGTAATGCTGGGCAGCTCCTTTGAAACCCCTTCTTGGATCAAATTTGCATGCACAGCAAAGGTTAGGGATTTGGCAATAATTCCTCGCCTCCCCATGATAATTAAGGATAGGAGTTTTGCGACCAGAAGCGTCGCACCTTTAGGAGGAGATCAAGTTCTGATTATTTTTTATTCTCATGATGCATTGTTTGCTTTTGTTGATGGTGATTGGCATTTCCTTAGTGACTTGATGTCTGATGTTATAACATTGGATGGAAGTATGTCTCCGAAGGAATCTTTAGTTTATGCGGATTTTATTGGTCTACCTTTAGGAAAGATCACACGAGATTTAATTACTCATTTGTGTAATCTCTTCGGCAAATTAGTTCACATTGATTTTGACTTTGATTCCCCGGATAGGCTCGATGTCATCTCTTGCCTTATTTCAGTCCCTCATAATTATCGTAATTGTTCGATTAATCTTCGATTTGATGATAGATGTTATCCATTCTTGGTAAAATTTTGGCAAGCGGTGGCTTGCTCTAACTGCTTTGTTAGCAGTCTTGACGAGTTTGGTAGTGTGGCATCATCGTCAACTGAACATAGTGATAATGCAATCCCATCTCCCCATAATCATTGGAGCTGTTTTGTAACTGAAGAGACGCCTTCAGGCCTTCTTGCATCTAGAAATTTACAGCAGCCTTCTGATTCTTTCCATCAGCATTATCAGCAATCTAATTCTATCGAACCAGTCCAACAGCCTCCCCGACCTAATCTTAGCAGCAGTATTGAGGTTGTAGCAGAAACTCAACCAATCCAATCATCTTCCTCTGAGCCAGACATCAGTAATATGAACTAAATCATACTACTTTCCCGTAATAGACCAGTTGAGGAAAAGACACTTACCTTTGAGTTGGGTTCGAAACTTGGGTTATTCAAAGAAAAGCATAAGGATATTATTCTTAACGCCATGGATGTTATTACATCCTCTTAGGTTTGTGGTTTCCACGAGGTTCTCAATCATTGTTATGGTGTTAAACTTTCTTTGTTGGAATTGTAGAGGCGGGGTTAATAATAAGGCCAAACAAAATTTTATGCTTGCGGCCATTCATAAAAATGATGTTTCGTTTTTTGCTCTTCTCGAAACTAAGGCATCTTCGATTTGGGAGCTGGCCATTAGATCTTTTTGGGGTCACAACAACTTCAGTTACTTCTTAGTTCCATCTCCAGGTTTTTCGGGAGGTCTTTTGTTGTCTTGGAACCAGATCTCTTTTCAAGCAAGCGTTATTTCATCAACAAATAGATGGGTGCTTCTTAAGGTTATTGATTCCTTGTTGGAATACTATATTCCTATGCTCTATGCCTCAACAGATGATGATGAATGAGCTCTAATATGGCAAGAGCTGCTACCCATTGTACTAGAGCACCGAAATCTGATGATTTATGGAGATTTCAATGAAGTTCTTGATGTCTCGGAAAGATCCAATGGGAGGATGACATCTTTTATGCATTCTTTTCAAGATTTTGTGAATGATAGTGAGTTACAAGATCTTCCGTTACATGGCCGTGATTTTACGTGGTGCAATAGTGTGGCCTTTTCGCGGATTGATCAGGTTCTTGCTTCTTGCCACATTTTGGATATTTGGCCGACTATGTTTATCTCAACCCTTGACTCAACTTTATCAGACCATCTTCTAATTTTATTCAGCTCGAGACCCCCTCCCATAACCAAAGCTCTTTCGCTCTCTCAATTTGTAGTGGGATGATTCAACCTTCTTACCATTTATTACACAGCAATGGACTGCCATCTGTACATCCAGGGACATCAGCGATATTCATGTGAAGCTAAGGCTATTGGGAAATGCTATAAAACCTTAGCATGCATCCAAATTTAGCCACTTGCAAAACCGTATCCTTGAGCTTGAAAGAACCGCGATCAAACTCTCATCTAGCGATGTTCATCGACCTTTATCGGCTGAACACTCACTAGAACTGTCTAAAACTAAACAATCGTTAATGCTTCTCCGTAAGCATTTTGAAAACCTTCGACATTAGCAATCTCGAGTTTCATGGACTCTTTTGGGAGATAACAACACATCTTTTTTCCATCTTATGGCATCGTCTCGCTTCCGTAACAACAGTATTTTACACTTGGAAGTTAATGGCGAACAAATCACGGACATGGTAGTAATTTCTCAAACAATTCGAATCTATTTTGGGAACTTATTTACTGATACCCCATCAGTTCTGTTCTCCTTGCGACGTCTGAATTTTAATAGAGTATCGGCTTTGCAAAATAAGGTTTTGATTGCCCCTTTTTCGGAAGCTGAGGTTTGGAGGGCTATCAGTAGTTGTGGTGAAAACATATCCCCGGGACCGGATGGGTTTAATTTTTTCTTTTACAAATGCTTTTGGGAGCATCTCAAACCGAAACTCATGCAACTTGTTTCTGATTTTCATTCCACTTCCCGTCTCCCTAGCTCCATTAAAACATCGTACACGGTTTTAATTCCGAAATTACCTGGCGTGGCATCAATCAACAATTTCAGGCCTATTGCGCTCATTCATGGGGCATATAAAATTGTAACTAAGGTGTTAGCGAGTCGACTTCAGGCGATTCTTCCGCATGTTATCTCTGAAAATCAGTTTGCTTTTATCAAAGGCTGCAACATTCACGATTGTTCTTTTATAGCCTCAGAAATCATAACTAATGTTCACTTGCGTCACCAATCTTATTTAGTTCTTAAATTGGATTTTCGGAAAGCGTTTGACAGTGTCTCATGGAGTTATATTGATGCAGTTTTAATCAATATGGGTTTCGACAAGAAGTGGATTTCATAGCTGTCCAATTGCAGAAAGAATTCGACAACTTATATTCTCATTAATGGCGTTCCTACGGATCCTATCCAGCTGCAAAAGGGGGTTAAACAAGGCGATCCGCTATCGCCTTTTATTTTTGTTCTAACTGTGGAAGGTCTGAAATAGTTGATTAAAGCGACTATTAGAGAGGGACTTTTACCGGGATTCACTACTGATTTATGCTCGGCGGACATATCCTTGCTGCAGTTTACCGACGATACTCTATGTTTCCTTCTTGCTGACTTAGTGGTAACTCGGATGTTTCTTCGTAGTTTAAATTGTTTTGAGTTGATTTCGGGCTTACGTATCAATTTTCACAAGAGTACTCTCCTTGGAATTCACTATTCGGATGAACTTCTTCATTCTTGTGCGGAAGTTTTGGGGTGTAGAATCGAAAAATTCCTGATCACTTATCTCGGAAGTCCTCTTAGTGTCCGTCATCTTCCCTCGTCATCTTGGGATCCGCTAGTTGCTACATTCAAGTATCGTCTTGCAAATTGGAAGGGAAGTTGTTTATCGTATGCAAGGAGATTAACTTTAATTAAATCGATGCTAGCTTCCCTTCCGATTTACCTCATGTCCATCTAAAAAATGCCAACTTCTGTTAATGTTACGGTATCGAAATTAATGAGGAATTTTCTATGGAGGGGTGATTCAAGTGCTAGCGGGCTGTGCAAAGTTAGTTGGGCGACAATCAATCTTCCATTACACCTTGGGGGACTGTTTATTCGGAATTTCTCTCTAATTAACTGCAGCCTTCTTAAATGGGTTTGGAAAATTCGGGAAGCTAATCGTGAGTCCTTATGGTATCGTTTGTGTGCTGCTAGTCATGGTTTTACCTCCTAGACTGATGTGGCTCTTGCGGACAGCAGCTCTTTGACACCAATCTGGTGGGATATCATTTCATGCACTGTCCGCAACGAGATATTTTGGGAGCTATTTATGTCTAATGCTCGGGTTACTATAGGAAACGGATCAAATGCCTATTTTTGGTATGATAATTGGACGTCCAACAGACTGCTCAAGATACTCTTTCCTAATCTTTATCTGATTTGCAATAGCAAAAGTTGTTCTGTTTTGTCAGGCTGCTCCTTGATTTTTGACAGCAACTGTCTCACTCGCCTGTTTTGGAAACGAAGATTGAGATTTAGTCAGCGGGAGCGATGCGGCCAGTTGCGTTTGTGGATTTCTACTACTGTCCCTGGTCTCTTTCAAACTGTCTCTGATGGCATCAGGCAGCAACTAAGTGGCGCCTCGGGCATCCGTTAGCAGCAGCCCCATTTCAGCGATAGGTCAGACAGATTCTACTGGGATCATGGCGAACAAAAAGTTTATTCTGCAAGTTCTTGTACAGCCATCTTTTACAGTGCTGCATGTTGGACTAAGCCGTCAACGGATTTCTCTCTTGTTTGGTTAACTTGCATCCTCCCGAAAATTAAGTTCTTTGGTTGGTTACTCTTCCACGATAGGATTCCGACACTTACTTTTCTTTTGTCTCGTGGTTGTTCTGTGGTTTAAGAATGTAACTTGTCCCTTTTGCAATGAACTGGAAACGATGGACCATGCGCTATTATTTTGTCATAATAGCTACTGCATTTGGCAAGAATTTTTGAGATGGTTAGAATTGCCAACACCGATCCCTCGTAAGTTTTTGAGCTTCTTTGATATTTGGATATTTTCCTTTCGAATGGGTATTCATCGAGAATTTGGAACTTCATTATGGTTTATTATATCTTGGCTGCTTTGGAAAAGACGAAACAAGTTTGTCTTTGAAAATGTATCGGAAGCGGAGGATATCTTCACCAAGTGTATTCACATGTGTTGGTTTATTTTTAAGTGTAATAATCGTTTGCTTTCCTTTACGCCTTCGGATTTGTTTGTAAATGCGAGGCTCCTTCTTTGTAATTAACGTTGATTGGCGCTTGTTCTCGTCTTGAGAATTAAGCCATTTCATTTTTCTAATAAAAGAGGGGCGGGAGTTTTGTAAGCAAGCGAGGAAACCAACCTAGTTGGGGACTTCGCCCCGAAATTTTCTCCCGTCTCAACCTTTTCTCTTTCGGAGAGACACATTGTCTCTTCGGGAGTTTTTTAAGAAAAAAAATCTTTCTCTAAGCCCTAATCTCAAAAACCTTGGATTTCCCTCCACCCTCCAAACCTCCACCCTTTAATTTTGAAAATCTCTAATTTCTGTGACTTGGATTCAATTGATTTCAATGATACAAGTTTTCTTTTCCATATTGTTAAACCCTAATACCAAGATCTCTAATTACATTTCAACGAGGACCTTCTTTCCACTTCCAATCCTTTCCTCTATTGAGACTAGTGGCAGCTTCACCTTGGCTCAATAAACCATCTTGACGCAAGATCTAACTCAAGCACCTCCTATTGTGAAATCTATCCCCGTTGTTCCCATCTTCGAGCTCTTCTTCCCATATCACCACACTGCAACCACTCTTTTCTTCCTCCATGCTACAGAACTCATGGCATTTTTCTAGCAGTTCATCCCTCTTCATCGTCTTCTTCACCATTTTGAAATCATCTCCCCTTTTGTTTTCTTAGTCCTCACTGTAACACAACCTGGCTAATTTGTATTCTTACTGGATTAATTAGGATTTTTATGTCAAAAGTTTCTAATGCCTATTCAGCGTAATATTTCAACTGAGATTGATATTTCAATTTTGTGGAAACTTTAATTAGGAACCACACTACCTATTATCAATAAAAGTTGAATTAATTGTGTTTCAAACATCAAATATTCTTACAATTTCAATGGATTTAGTTATAATTGATTGAAGGGTAATTTTTGGACCCAAAGAAAGAGCTGAGTTTGAGGTGCACAATGTCCCAGCTCAGGAACCTTAGACTTGCCATTTCGGAGCTCAAAACAACAAGGGCTGCTCTCTCCTCTGAAAATGGAATTCAGAAATGGATTGAGGGAAATTGATTTGCTGAAATGGCTATATAAATTAGGGGTTTTGAATATCCAAGTTGCAGAAATTGGGATTTCGAAAATTGAAGGGGGTGGAGTATTGAAGAGCATATTTTTTTAAAGAAATTTTATATTTTCCAAAACTGCCCATTGCCACGTTAGCATTTTTTACGGTGTTAATGGAAAAAACTTGTTTTGCGAGCGATAAAAAACCAAAGACCCTCTTTTGAGACTTAAAATATTACAGATTCCATTTTGAAAATGATCGAAATCACAATGTACTTTTTTGAAGTTTACCCTAATTATTATTATTTTAAATTATTTTTTATTTATAATTAATGTTAACTATATTGTTTAATAATTATTTTTCAATATTAATATTTTTATTTTCATTGTTAATGATTATTAATACTATTATTAATTTTTATTAAAGTATTAATTAGAATTATTAAAATTAGAATTAATGGATCTGAATTGAATTTAATAGACCTTAACTGAACTGAACTTAACTTAATGGATCTGAGTTGAATTGAACTGAACTTAGTTAAACTAAATGAAGGTGAAGAGAACATGACCTCAAACTCGATTCTCATTAATTAAATTTAATTAGGGAGAGAGGTGAGGAGAATTAACTTTCGCTGAAAATTCAACAAAATTATCTCATATTTTTAAAAAATGCTAATTCAATTTCCTTAAAAATATTAGACAAATGGAAATAAATTTGAGTTTGTTGAGTAGCCTCAAGCGAAATGCTTAGATTTAATAAAAGTTTGTCAAATCATTAAAAATCCATAAATGTTTTTGCTTCAAAGAAAAAGTCATTTAATTTACAAAACCTTCAAAAGGTTACTGTAATGAAAAGATTTTGTGAGTGCTTGTTTACGGTTGCCTTTTACTTTTTCCATATTAAGCTGCATCTCTTAATATTTGGTTATGACGATTGGTTTTAGAAAATTTAAATAACAAATTACAAATAACTAACAACAACATCAATCATCATCTAAACCAAACAAAAATATTAAAACTTTCTAACGATCTTCTGCTTTTTGGAATAAAAAACAACATATTGTTTATATGCCTCAAGAAAATGATTTTAATGAAAGAATATTGAGATGAATCAACATATACATTGTATTTATTCTTTGAAAAACTGATATATTTTGGCTTTAAATATCTAATAGTGATATGCATCCCTATTCTAGTGATAGGATCCATCGCTCTCGGCTTGCAATAAACCATTTTTTTTTGTTGAAAATATTGTCGAGAGTTTCGATTTCGATTTCAATAAGAAACTGCTAGAGTGTTGGTTTTTGGAGGAGTGCAAGTAATCAAGTGTAGGATCTATACAACGAAGTTTCCTTTGGGATATATTTTGAGCAAAGGTCTTGGAATGTTATTTTCGTAACTATATATTACTTGCCTACAACATACACGAAAGAAATTTAAATTATACTTTAATTCCTTAATTAATTGTGAATAAAGTCTCAAACACTGATGCAAGTGAAAATTCAATTTTTTTTTGAAAAACTCCCGGAGAGTTGGTGTAACTCTCTGTGAGTTTGTTGAGGGGGGAGAAAATTTCGAGGCGAGGTCAGATGAAAATCCAATTGAATTGGACTATAAGATTATTAATCAAAATTTGTTGATATCGGAAGTCGATTAAGGAATACCATTAGGTCTTAGGTACTCCCAAATGCAATTAAGTCTTCTCATGATCTTAGGTACTCCCAAATACAATTAGGTCTTCTAAAAAACCTAGATATTCTCTAAGAAATTTAGAAAATCTTAATAATACTCTGCTTATCTATGAATAATTAAATAAACAAAAACTCAACACTGAATAACTCATTACATCAAAGTCCTAGGCTAACATATTCAAATACTTATAACACTATAATTTAATTAAAACTCCAAAAGGGACAAAACTTCCTATCTAAAAGAAAAAATAAATCCTATTGACAATAAAATAAAAGAAATAATAAAAACAATAATAAATTTTCGGAGTAAAAAACAATATTAGATGGATCCAAGTAAAAAACAATATGGTCAATAACTTCTCTAGAAACCAAACTAGCGAAAACTACTGGTATGATCAGTTTAATTTTAGTTTAACTGATGGAAATACACAGGATTGATTCACTTAATGTAGACAATTCATAGTCAAGCAAAGTCAACATGCACAGATAGTTAGAAGTTAGTTAAATCCCGTAACAGATTTGTTGATCAATAGCTGTTGGTGATTGATGGATTTTAATCCGTCTGATTTTGTAACAAACTTAAGGAGGTTTTAGCTGAATATATAAAGATAATCCTACACAACTTTGTAATTCATTCAGTATATAATAGATCCTGCTTCTTCTCCATTTTTCTTCTCTTTTCTTGTTTTAGATTGCATCAGTCAATCTAATCCTCACTTTCTTTCATGGTATCAGAGCCTTGATGGCAAGAAGGAGAAATAATGTCAATTCTTTTAATGTGTTGAATGAAGCGTTTGCAAAGGAGGAACATGGATCTTCTTCTCCGAATCCTGCAGTTGGAAACAATGACAAAACTATATGGTGTTGGTTACTGCAGTCTTTAATGGTGACAACTACATGCCTTAGAGCTAATCAATCTAAAGAGTATTGGTGGCAAAAGGATAAATATAGATTTTATTCTTAAGGATGATTTTGCTCCTGATGAACAAGCAAATGAATACTTCAACTGGTATAAAACCGATTGTTTGGTTACTTCGTGGATTCTCAATTTAATGATTAAAGAATTCTCTGCGGCCTTCTTGTATGCACTAGCACGCGAAGTCTTTAGAAAGAACTTGAAGAAAGATTTGCAGGCAGTAATGGACCTAGGATCTTTCAGTTTAAAAAGAGAGATAAACACTTTACAACAAGGTAATGCTTCCATCATGATCTACTATACTCGCTTAAAGAAACTTTGGAATGAACTCAGTTTGTTGAGAGTGTGGAAGGACCAAAGTGTGTGCGACATGGATGAGATGGGCTGAGAGCGCACGTGTGATAGGTGCGGTCCACCTGGGTGTTTTTGTAAAAATTAAATGTATTGATTCACAAACCCAAAAGGCTGAAAAGAGAAAATGAAATCGGTTTGAAATTTAGATCATCAAAACACAAAATCCTAGTCTCGTAGTTAGAGTTACCACCTGGATAAGTTCTTGTAGGAATTAAAGTCCTGTGAGGCTCAATGCTTGGGGGATGACACACTAAGACACAAAGATATGGGTTCGGGGATAAGTTGCTTACTTCTTATTGGATCACATTAAATTACATATATATGAACTGCGTTTCTTAATTATGCGTATTCGAGCTTAAGTAATTTTCGAGTTTATTATTTGATTTAGCGCGCATGTGGAAAGCGATAAATACATACATAAAGCAATAAATAAATGTAGGAAAGTAAAGTAATAATTTACAAATCTCAGGGGATGCAACAACCTACCTAATCTATAAATTACATTTTTGAATTTGCAATACCCGAAGGAAAAATAAAATGCTAATCATACATCTAACCTAATCTACCTACATCCACAAAAGTTAGTACAAGTGATATTGCACAACACAAGTATTTGCAAGTATGTTTTATTTGATATTTGGGAGACCTGGGCAGTCTAGTTTAAAATACTTGAAGGTTTAAAACTCTTGTTTTATGAAAAGCGGTTCATTTTTATATACAAATATGTTGCTAATTTTATTTAGTGAAAATGCCACATATGAATATTTGTCGGGTTGATTTTTCGGGAATAATTTTAATTCCCTTCGTTGGGGTATTCTAACATGTATTTAATTAAGAAACTTCAATAATTAAATAAATACATTTATAAATAAATGAATAAACAAATAAATAAATACTCGAATGAAAATAAAGTAATAAAAGAATAAACAAATAATCCTAGATCACTGACGAAAATTGAGTCCATCTCAAAATTAAAGGGAAAAGAAAATAAGTAAGAAATATAATGTAAAACACAAGAAAAAGAAATTTTAGGAACTTAGAGGCTTACCCTTTCGTTGCGAATCCACGTCGACCAATTCGCTTGATCTCTGAGATTGATCCTCGTTCCTTTTGTTTTTGATTTATGTGTAAAAATTTGCTTTAAAAACAATGAAATTTGGAACCTAAATTGAGTTTAGGCCCAAAAGTACCCAAGATGTTGAAGACAAATAAAGTAGATGAATTGAAAATCTGAAATTTTCCTAGCTTTTCCGTTCTCTCAAATAAATTTCCGGTCCCTTTTTCAGAAATTACTGCCTTTAAATAGTGGGAAAAACTGAAACCAAGTCTGTTGGGTGAACTCGCTAGTTCACTCAGTGGACTAATGTGTCCGCCTAGTGGACTCGCATGTCTGCTGGGCAGACATGTCCGCTCAGCGGACATGCGTGTCCGCCGAGCGGACAGGTGTGTCTGCTCAGTGGACACAGACACAAGTGTTTGCTCGGTCGACACCACGTGTCCGCTGAGTGGACACGTGTGTGTTCGCTGAGTGGACATGTGTGTGTCCGCTTCGGAGGAGGCAACGTGTCCATTGAGTGGACACATTTGTCCTCTCGGCGGACACACTGTGTGTCTTCCTGGACTTTATTTTTTCTAGTGTTTTAAAGAGCGCTAGGTGCTAGTTGGGCGGCTGGAACCTTTAGAGGCCTGGGCGGGGATTAATCGGTGTGTAGACGGGACTTAGGCGCCAGAGGGTGGGGATTAAGCACTAGGCGCATTGGGCGATGATCCTCAAAATAGCGATTAGGGGGGGATTTTTAAAATAATGATTTTTTCTAAAAAAACAAAATTTTTTTTTATTTTTTATATGTTAATTTTTTTTTAAAATTTTTTAATTAATTTATTCCGGACCTTTAAACATTTGTTTAGGTCCTTAAAATATTTATTTAAGCCTCTAAGTTTACACTTAAGGCTTTTAAATATTTTTATGGTCCCAAATGTTCATTTAGGGCCCTGTAATATTATTTAGTGACTTTTATTCACGGTGTCTACCTAAGAGTTTACGAGTAGAGCTCCCATTTGAAGATTCCTGGATAATCGAAAATTGTGAGATTCAAGGATTAAATCTCGAAAAGCGTCATTATCGAAAGCGTGAGCTATAACAAAATCCTGTGAGATCGCTACTAGTTATAGCTAGTAAGATCACACGAAATGAAGTGGGGGGATCAAGAAAATACCTGACCGGTGCAGTTGTTAACTTTCTTATTCTCGATCTGTGGTGATTGATGCCCCTTGCGAGTGAGTAGGTCATTTCTTTTCACGGCATCGTTTTAATAGGTAACCGTTTCTTTCTTTGGTCGTGGTCATTGTGTGCCCCTTGTGAGTTGACCTTCTATTGATTTTGACCATTGGAACTGCTGGAGTAGAGTGCCTGAATTCATTTTAATGGCGACCCCCGGGAGAGAGATAATCATTTCTTTCTTCGGTTATATTTTGAATTTCCTTGGTATGATGTCAACTTGTTTCCTATGACAAATTGGAGAAAAGTATAATGTTAGTATATTTTATGGCACATGTTTTAATTATTTGATTGAGTTTATAAGAAGCAAAAATTTTTGCCCCTTCAATAAAAATTTAAAAATATGATGAAAGAATAAAGTTGATGAGTTTAAAAAATAATTCGGGGATACCGCTCCATTGCGTTAGGAGGCTTTTAATGTAGGACAAAAACAGTAGTGGGGTCAAGTGGGGATTACACATTTTTTCTATAAATTCACCTCCTCTCTTCATTCTTTTCATTCTCATCATTCACTTTCTCTCTCTTTCTCTCTAGAAAAATGTTGGCCAAGATAAACGGAAAATCCTTTCGTAGTTCGACAAAGCTCAAATGCTGATCCACATTCATACCAGATAGATTCTACTATGATATCAACATTGTCTATGGTTTAAGATACACTGACTCGATGCTTGGTTTGAAGCCTCGCACTCTAGTAGAGACGCTCAATCCGGAGATACCAAATCAAACTCATCTTTCTCGGGTCTAGGTATGTTTCAAAATCTAGCTATTTACCATTTCTTTTCCTGCTTTATACATCATGCTACCTTTTAGTGGTTAGAACCGAACCAAAACTTGATTAATGTCGCAGAATTAGGACTAGATTTGAAAGAATATGGTCGAAATTGCAATAAAAATATAAAAAATAAAAAATCCATTGGAAAATGATTTTTCCAGCAAAAAAAATTATCGGACCTTCGCCAGGCTAAGTGGTTCCTTTACCTGACGTAGTCCCCTGTGTCTGTAGATGGAAATCTCTTGGATTGGGTCCCGAGTGACTTCCCAAACCGATTTTTTTATTTTTAGGCTCTGAAATTTTTTTTGAGGGTATTTTGGGTAGTTCAAAATTATCCAAGGGTATTTTTGGTGGCTTAGAAGTCTTGAAAAACTTAATATGTGGCTCAAATTTTAGGTGGCTCGGAAAAATTTTGGAGGCTTGAAAATTTTTTTAAGGGTATTTTAGTTGGCTCAAAATTTTTTTGGAGGCTTGAAAAAATTTGGATGGTATTTAAAATGGCTTAGAATTTTTCGATGGTTTGAAAAAAGCTAATTTTTAAGGGTGGTTAAAAAGTTCTGGTTTGGTTCTGTCGTTAGCCACATTTTTCAATTGTTGCTAATGTTGTCTTATTTCCTTGTAGTCTCACACATTTTCTACCACCGGCAGTCTTTCTACCATTCATAGGTAGTGGCTACATGTAGTAGCACAGTCGGAGCTTGTGCAGGCCATTGCGGCCACTTTATTTGGAGATCTGGCCCAATCCCTTTACTCGACGTGACTGCCACATGAGACGCTAGTCGCGCTGGCCGAGAGTTGGTGTGACATCTCCTACACTTTTCATTTTTCTATTAGGGAGATAACTATTACGCCATCAGATGTCGGGGCGATTATCGGACTCCCTTGGTCTAGGATTGTGATTCGCTTCGATGCTTACATGGAGCGATTCACCGTGGGCCCAACTGTTTATTGTAGAGTAGCAAAGTTGTTTTGTATTGAGCCTCGAGGTGGGGAACTCGCTTATAGTGAGCTGGTTAAGCATTGGACCAATCAAACTCCCGTTCATACTAGCAAGATTCCTCTCTACATTTGATCATTCGTGATTACATTACTTAGCGTGGCTTTTTTCCCGGTCACGAATAGCGGGATCAACTATGGGTTGATCCCTTTCTTAGCTGATATTGGTCGGATTGGGGCTCTCAATTGGCCTGAGCTATATTGGCCCAGATGTACTGCGGGCTCGACTTAGTGGTGAGGACCATCTAGAAAATGTTGCGGTGCAGCCACTTGATTCTTCAAGTAAGACAACTTGAATGTTTAATTGTATTGATTTCTTTTGGCTTTTAGCGATTGATACTATTTTGTGTTTGATTGTGCAGGAGTGGGCCTTCGAGTATGGATTCTTTCCTTCCCCTTAGTTCTCTACCATCCTCGAGGGCTCCCTATATCTTGCTCACTTTTTCTTTCCCATTGAGGGGGCTCCTTTCTGTTGAGGGGTACCGTGAGTGTCTTTGTCGTTTGACACTTGACCATTTAGTGGCTCTAACTTTCTTTTGAGGAAGCTATCATCATTTTTCGTTGAAAACTATTTTCTTTATTCTGACTTGATTTAATCATGTTTTAGGTTGTTCGCTACCCTTGGAGTGGGCTTTCTAACTTAAGAGGGTGAAGAGGGTCCGAAAGGATGTCGATCAGAATCGTTTCACCATAGAGAGCCATAGAATCTAGGAGTGGTATCTAGGCGAGCGCATCCAGTATTGGGGAACGAAGCTAGTGGGTGATAGATGTATCCCTCCCATGCCTCCTATTGGACTTTTCTGGGCACACTTAGTGATCACTAGCACGGAGGATAAGCAGCTGTACTTTGAGGAGCATAGTGCACGATTGTTTGGTTGTCGTGGAGATTATAAGGCTTTTATTATAGATATGTTGATTTCACTACTCCCCTTTGAATCGAGCTGGTGTTGAGTATACACATGGGTAGCAAGAACTTGACAGTGGTGACCAGGGAGGCGAAGGTTACACTACCGGCGCAACAATATCAAGATAGGCTGCTAGGTATGGGAGTCTTTCTGGACTAACCATTTCTACTTTTTATATACCTTGCAACTGATTGTTGTTTCACATTTCAAGAGGCGGCTAGGAAGAGATCTAGGGATCCTGATATGAACATTCCTACTAGGGGCCAGAGCTTAGCTTTCTCTTCTTCAAGCATCGTTGAGGGGAGATTGATGAATCCCCTAGAGATGTCCTTTTATTGATGTTCTATTCTAGGATATAGATAGCTTGGTCCATTCCTCGGAGTAGCCATGTGCTTGTGTTTGACCCCTCGGACGCAACACACGTAAGCCTTTGATTAACTAACTTATCCTGAATGATAGTGGTCTTTCTACATTACTATTTCAGAATGTTTGACTCTCTTTTACTTGTTTTGATTGCAGTTTACTCAAGAGGAGATGGAGTGGGTAGCCGAGGATTCCCTTTCTTTGAGGGATTTAGTGCATTGTCAGATTGCAGTCGCGTAGGTAACTTTCCATTCTTGACTTGTTTATTCTGATTAATGAAATGCATGAGTAGTGTATTAGCTATACATGTTTTATGCCAACGTATGTGATTGTGATTTTTGTGCATGTATGTTAAGATAATTGCAGGAGTTGGTTACAAAGAGGTCTCAAGAGCGGGTCAATTATGAGCAACGCTATCGGGAATCTAGGGATCGCAGTCAGGCCCTAGACTCTCAATATCAAGCTCTTGACACTCGCCATCAGGCTTTGGATACTTGCCATCAAGCTTTAGATGCTTGACATCGGGAGATTATCAGATGGACCTTAGAGTTTGAGCGACTTCACGTGGAGGGGGAGTATATTAGAGCTGCTACGGAGGATTTTACCTATACATATCAGCCTAACCTATTCACCATAGGTGCAGGGACGAGCATTCATCAATATCCTCTCCTTGATTCTGAGTGGCCTGATAACCTCTTTTCTGGCCTGACTCACTCACCTCCTTCATTCATGATCCCAATTCCTGGATATGTACCTCATGGGGTTTAGAATCATGGCAGGATTGACATCATCGAGTCTACAAAGGATAAGACGATGGGTGGAGATGATGCATAGGCGATGCTTACTTAGGAGCTTCAACCTTCTTTTCTTTATAGCTTTTGGTGGCATTCATGTCGCTCTTATTGTAGAACTTTGAAATTCTTGATTTATAGAAAACTTGATTTTGGCTACTACAAGCCACGTCCTTGCTTGCTACGACCTTCTTTGTCTGTGAATGTGAATTTTTTCTTGTTATGAATGTTTATATGTGTATGTTAAGTATGAATTAATGTAATATGCTAATGTTTTTTTAAAAGCATGTAGATAGTTGTAGTTTCAAGGCATTTCTTCTAGCTTATTAATGGCGGTGCCCAACTAGCGACTTAGAGCTTTCCTTTGCACTATTTGGAAGTTAGACTAGCCGAGGCTTGAGAAATTCAGACTGCGAGGCCTCCAGTACCGTGCTTCTAGTCCTGTGAATACGGCCTTTATTCTTGTTGCTTTGAGGTTTTGGGATCCAGCTACTCATGTCTTCCAATTTGCCAACCTTGAGATCTGCCCCTTGGTCGAGGAGTATCATACCATATTGGGGTTTGTCTTTCCTAAGAGTCCATCTCCGCTGTTCCTCGTGAGGCTTTCCTCCGCATTCCTACGTTCTAATTTGGAGCCGAGGATGAGCTGAGAGGGATGTAGAATTTAGATTCCACTGAGCGCTATATGTTTACTCCTCTTGGCATTGAAGGTTTTCGAGTTGATGTTGTCCTTCGCTGGTGTGAGACTACGCCCAGCTTGCTTCTTGCTTAGCCTTCCATGGTGGCCCTTCTTCTCATGTCGGAGTTCATTTGCAGTGTTGAACCAATAGCTCCTTTTCGTTTGCCTTCTATCATTGACCCACTTTCCACGGGTCTCTCCCCTACAGCTTTAGCTCTGGCGGAGAATCTGGTTCACAGGGATGCCGCCACAATTAACCCGGATTTAGTGGGTGACCACTTTGCTCTACTGGAGGTATATCTACTTGATCTTTCCTTTGTGAAATCCATTTTCTCATTTGATCGAAATGTTTGCAGGTATGGCTTCTGGAGAACCTTCTCTTTACCATCGACCCTTGCTTGAGCAAAGCACAACATCTTCCTTCGCATTACGGCCCTAGAGGTTTCGTCAAGAAGGACAATCGCACATTGAGTGAGGAGACTTAGGTTGAGATTTTGCACTCTAAATAAACGGTTCGAGAGATTATGGTAAAAGAAGATGAGAAAATAAAAAAAAGCATGACATCATCTATGACATTATTAGTTGATAATAGATAAAAACAAACTTTAAATGATTATGAAATGAAAAGGAATTCGTAAAGGGTAAATCAGTAAATAGTTTACCCAAAGATAACATTTATAACAATTTCCCTTGTATAAAGTTCAATAATAAATGATTTAGTTACATAACAAATCAAATCCATTATTTTAAAGTATTTAAAACTATAAATAGATGTTATGCAAATAAAATTAATTTTGTAAAGTGCGAAAGTTGATTAGAATGGAGAGAAGAAGGCACTATCTTATAAATTATTTTATGTTACTTTTCCAATAACTCATCGATACATATGGAATTCTATGGACAACGGTATTTATAGATAAAAGTAATCGGTTATTGGGAAAAAAACAATATACTTTTTAATGTCGAATCAAGATCAACTAGGAAAGAAATAAAGCATTGGTTAATAATTTGTTAAGTACATGTAATATATACATAACAGAGCCAAAACCAACAACATGCTTGATGTGATGAGGCTTTCTTTTTCAGCATTAGTAGAGCACTCAAAGACATTAAGAGATCAGCATCTTCGGAACAGTTAGGGCATCCAATTTCCTACAAGAACCAAATTGTCACTTGCCACTGCATCATGTTGGTCATGTGAAATAGCATGGCCATGAAGTGGTACTAAAGAATGAGTTGTTTGTGAAATAGCATTGTTTGTATTGCCTTCATGTTCACCCGCGGAAAGAAGATCCAAACTATTGGGACCCACATTAGTGTCAGGAGAAGGCATTTGAAGCATATGATCCGCAGTTATTACATCAGCATTAGTTGGATCAGAAGCTATATTGGCTTGGTCAAATGACCACTCATTTTGCTGCACAGGATTATCATTTCCTTTCGTTGATGGAAGTCTGTCTAACGATCTAGTGGATGCAGATTGTTGTGAAGGATTATCAATTTCAGTTGCTGATGGAAGACTGTCTTGCGAAGTGGATGACATCAAACTCACATATACATTTTTATCTTTTCTCTTGATTTTAAACAGCATAAAGAATTATTAATCCAGCCATGACTTTTACAATTATATGAAGATTATGACAGAACGATACCACGGGGATTAATAACGTCATGTATCTACTACAACTTTAACCAGCAAAACATTTCTAAAATATATAGGACACAGTGAACACATTTTTTCCCAGCAATCATTCGTGATTAAAAAATTTAATGTCCATAACAAATGGACAATAGTGTAAGAACTACAGAAAACACAAGAATAAACAAAATAATTCAAGCAAGATGAAAATTAAAATGATGACAGGAAAAAGAATACTAAGAAAGAATGCAATTGAAATTACTAGAAAAATGTCGATAACATGTGCAAGACATAATAATTTACCAGAGATGATACATGGGGATGATTATCTTTAGAAGATACACCATCAATCCCTTTGTTGCTGATATCAACCTCTACAAGTCTACGGTCATTTTCTGTATTCTGTGACATAATTAAACTATCTTCCTCACTAGGTCTGATAGACAAGGTGGCCATGATGTGGTTCTGAAGGGTTAAATCTGAAAGGATCGGAAACCTGATTAGCATTCAATATAAAATCACATGAGCAAGCTGATTGAAGGACAGGAATATTACGTGGTAGATGCCACCACAAATATGGAAATGTTTCGAGGTTCATCAACCACAGGTTAGTACAAAGTTCCAAAATTTCTAACTATATGTTTTTGCTTTCTTTATTGTATTTTATGCCTGTTGATATTCTATTGTTCTCGATCGGGCAGCTGCATGACAAATATAGTGAGTCACCAAGTACTTATCGACAGCATGGATGCACAGTATGCTCACATTGGCCTATATGCTAGTCGAGAAGTAAGCAAGCTCTTCAGTTATCACTGTATTTGCAACAAGTTATTTCATTGTTGTCCGCCGATTAACATTCACCATTGCAGTACATCTGCAAATGATAATATCATTAAATCAATTTCATAGAAATATATAAGCAATGAATAAAGGGGGGTTCTAACAAGGTAAATATATAAACCTGGAACATTTATTGCCGATATAATCATATGCTTTGGTTTAACCGTTTCAAATATGAATAGCACATGTCATATCTTGAGATACTTAAGTTCATTCCAGAAAAACAATAAGCATTCACAAGTTCCACCACCGAGACATTACATGTCCAGAAACATCTCGTCTAATAAATATGTACGGTCAAATTAAATCATTTCTCGTAGATCAAATCAAGGTAGCACAAAAACTCCACTGCAGTTGAGTTCAGCCGACTCACCCAATTCAATCAGGGTAGAAATAAACAAGTTAGGGAAGATCCAAAAAGATGGACCAGATCAATGTTATTTATCAAGAAAAGATCCTTCTGAATTAAAAAGGAAAACTTAAGATCTGAATTGCTAGTTGATCTAACTAGATTGTAGTTTTAATAAATAAATTTGAAATTATAAAAAAAATTCATCTTATATTCACAATGATCGAAAAATAAAAATAAATATGACAATTAATGAAAAATATACCTAGTGTGTTCCGGTAAATCGCTCATACGATTGATTTTTCTCAAAGGTGAAGAGGAATGATCTCTCAAATCATGGTTCTTATAACTGAATATTGAATATAGAGGATATGAAACAAAGAAAGAAGGAAGATTAATGTTTTCGGTGAATTCAAAAGGCTACGTATTTATAAAATTTCTTTTGTGTAAGCTGGCAGGTGGAATATTCTTATTGCACATGACATGTGAACAAAAATGGTAGCTTTTTTTAAAAAAAAAATTGAGTATAAACATTCCAACAAAGTCGGCTCCCCATGCGAGGGCCATTTAATTAATATGACAGAATATTTAACTAAGATCTCGTAAATACTCAATCTTTGGATGGGAGCATGGTACAATATACCTGGCACCCATTGAAATTTCTCGTAGTTGGACACCCTATATTAATTAATTTAAATAAACATCTCTTCTATTCACTAAATGCAAACTATTTTTAAATTATGATGATATTGGAAAATTCTGACCCAATTTATTAAAATGAGAAGCAAAGATAAATGGAATAATAAGGAAAAACAAATGAAAGGGAACAAGATAAACATAATAAGATCTAAGAGCAATCATCAATGAGATTAGGTTATTTCTTGCAACTATGGTTGCCTGCTTATTTCGAGTTTTGCTTTCGACCATGCACCGGGAAAGGAAAATTCTTAGGTTTTTATAACGAAGACTATCTTCCAAGTCAAGAATAATATCGCTCCATGAAGAGCTGCTTCCAGATTTAGGAGTTTTTGAGGCCAAGCTACCCATGATAGGGATAAATCTATTTTGTTTACCTTGAAAGAGGTGCACTTCCAAATTAATCCCTTCAGGATTATAGACTTGAAGCTTGTGTACGCACCCATGAGTAGTTTTTTTCCTTTCTTCCAAACTCTATTTTTGTTGTCTACTTCATGTGAATACAAATAGGTGATTCGGTGGGTCCCCTCGTTGCATATCCTTAGTGGACTCACATAAACCAACCCATCTTTACTATTCTTTAACCCCATCCTGATTACCAACAAAAATAATCATATCGAGTTTTATTGTGGGCTCATTCTCATTACAGTCACTCATATAAGCCCATCTCTCCTTTTCTTTGTCATTTTCTTGACATTCTTTAACCCCTTTTCGATCTTCTAGAGTAGCAAAAGGATCCGACTTATCCTTTGCGGACATGCTTCACTTAGGAGAACCAATTGGTTCCTTTTCATTACAACTCTCAAGCTCAGACATTGGGGGGGTTTAACCTCTCGATACCAAACCCAAACTACCCTTATTGTTAACATAAGGTTTCTCTTTCCTTTCCTTTAGTGGCAAAGGTTTGGTTTTCTTTGAAAACTTAATCGGCTTTCTTACTTGGCCACCTCCTTTCCGATAATTCCTCGTTAAGAGCCTTATCGAATGATATGTAGAACACAAGTTGAGTATATTTTCATACTTCAGAGAGATACAAATTTTATCCTTGCTTGTATCTGGCTAAATATGATCTTTCAAGGGATTAGCCAAATCAACATCAATAAAAATTTGCGCATAATGGTCAAATACTACATCAATTGTGTTTTTTCAAATCGGATTAGAAGTCCAATGCCTCGAGCGATATTAGTTAGAATATGTTTCTCCCAAAAGTCCAACGAAAGATTATAAAACCACACCCAAACTTGTGAAGTTGTCGCATTGTAATTAATACATCAAACCCCATATTCCACGTCACGAACATCATGATTTCTTGTTGAAGGTTAAGACTACCACGCTTCCATATATAGTGAAACTCCTATTTTTATGACAAGATTCTATGATAAAAGCTTCTGCTAAGTGAAATCAATTTCCATGGATTGCTAAAGTTCAAAATCTTTGATAACCTAATTAACATGCCTCTAGGGATCCCTCTTCGGAAGGCTTACATGATAAATAAGCAACGATTTAAATGACTCAATCTACTCATCATAAATTGGTTGGGGTATTTTAATTTCCTTATAAAAGATGATTGCATCTGAGATGATACTCTGAAAATGTACATCAATAATATTCCAGATATGTGGAGTACTAGAAATGATCAAAGCAAAGGATGGCTTAGTGGATTAGCTCTATGAAACATTATCCATGAGAATTACAACATTCGATTGGAGAGAAGTAGATTGAATTAGGGCCACACTAATTCCATGAGGGACTACAAGATATTATCACCATGTATAGGCGATGAAGAGATTCGACAAAAAGGTAGAGTGACACTAGTGGTCATCGAGCAAGCAAGAAAGTGGTTGAGGTTGCCAAGGGCGGTAATTCAAAACCCTAGTTGAGCTAAAAAGATGCCTTTTAGCTTGCTTATTCCTTTATCCTTCTAAATTCAACTATTTACATTCCTAGTTGGCCGTTGTTTTATGCGTAGATGTTTTATATTACATTAACCTATTGAAATTGTACATGAACTATTATAATTTTGTATGTTACTTAACTTGGAAATAAAATTCAGATGCTACCCTGAACTTGAAGCTAGCCCTTTCAACAGTGTCTATCCAGATCCCGTCCACAAGGAAGAGGGAGTAGCTATGTCTAAGGGGGAGGTCTTCAAGGTTGAGGAATCACCAGTTGAAATGTTTAAGGACCAAGCCATCGTTCTAAGCAACGATAATGCTGACGAGTGCACATAAACGCCTCCACCAGTCCCTACAAAGAGGAAGCCCTACACCATAAGCTCCAAAGTCATCGAGAGAAAAAAAGTGAATGTCCATGAAGAGAAAACTCCTACTCTCAAAAGGGGAAGGTGTTCAACACCTTCGACAAGAAAGGTCCTCTATGGCATTTTTAACTACTACAAGGGAGTAGCGCCAAAGCTATGCAAGTCCGCATGCATCGGAACTATGGAGAGTCTCATAATCATGGATCAGTCACTTGTTTCCTTCATAGAGATTTGCTAGCTCCCTCTTCTCTTCATTTACTTCCCAACCTTCTAGGAGCTGGTGTGGGAATTCTACTCCACCTTATCCTTCAAGAACGACTACTCCAGCTATGACGAACCCAATGTCCTCATGTTCTATCTCTACAGAAAGACTTTTTCTTAGAGTCTTAATGACATAAACAAGGCATTGGGAGTCTTTGAGTCTTCCGAGGAGATGTTCGATGCTCCTCCTCCTAGATTCGAAGCTACCAAGATTAACTTCACTCTAGAATAATGACTCCAGGGTTGCAACTTGGAAATTCAAAGACTCTAAGGCTTGCTACATTCACGAGCCTCACCTTCGCTGGTATCACAAAATTCTGGCTTTTTTATTTTTAGGTTTCCATAAGAGCTCCAAGATCATCAATAAGAAGGAACTCAACATCTTGTGGAGCATAATGAATGATAAGAAATTGCATCTTAGTTCATGGTTGGCAAAACAATCTAGTTCTCTCTCGATCGTGAGAGTAATCCTCTCATTTTTGGCATAGTGATCTTAGTGATTATAGATAGAATGAATCATTTTGATCTCTTTGGCTATACTCCACTTCCCAAGACCACTATGTTGAAACACGGAGTACTTAAGCACCATTCTCATTGTGGAGACTTACAATAGGACTAAGCTGATATATGCATGCTCCTAGCCCTCCAAAGACTAGAACCCCCACTCATGCTAATCCAAAACCTAAGCAAGAGAAGCTTGCAACAATAGAACAAGCCACTCCCACCACCTACACCGAGTTGCTCGAGAAGTACAATGCTCTCGAGAAGTAGTACTAGGACCTATTCAATAGCTCTTTGCAATTCATGTAGATTGAAGACCTTAGTACTCACTGTAATGCCTTGGAATTCAACATGGAGACTCTTTGTGGTCATTTCTACCTCAAATTCTTCAAGCAACAAGCTCATCAACGATACTAAGAGTAGGTCACTTTCATGTTCTTCCTCTCCACCAGAACAATAAGGATCATTACCCCCCTATTTCATTTATTTTGTTTCCTTTTTATTATCTTTCTTTTTCTTGAATATTTTCATTGGGAGAAATTAAAAATTTAAGTGTAGGGAGGGGAATACATATCTGTTTGCTTTCTTTTATTTTCTTTTAATCTTGTTACTTTTTAATTTTTAGGATTTTGGTCTTTGTACTTTGAATTCTGTCATTTTGCAGTCTCATTGTAGATATTTTCATTTTTTTGTACATAAAGATCAAAAATAAAGAAAATTAGTCTTTCAATTTCAATGATCTCTCCTTATTTTCCACAATGACCTACTTTGTACTCTAACCTGTTACAAAGCAATGAGGAAATCAAAAGAAGAGAGATACCTTTATAATGACTAATTAAACAAGTAATAAAGACTAGGTTAACTAACCATACTTGGCATAGAGAGCTGTTTTAAATAAAATTTCATTCCAGCGATTGAGTTTTGAAAGTTATTTTATAAATATTAAGTCTAAATCAATGATTTAGAACTTAATATTCATCTTTGCATTTATACTTGGTTTATTTTGGCAATGTCTCTGTATCTTTGGACCTTCACCGAGACCTTAACTCACTTTTTTCAATAAACTTGGTGGTTTATTTACTTGCTTTATTTTCTATTTTGTTTGAGTTTTAGAAGAAATAGCATTGTTCGGTTAGCAACCATGTGATGAAGCACATTTTAGAAGAAAGAGTTTGACTTCGCTCACAACTAGGTGAAGTTTCTTTTATAAGACCGAAGGAAAAAGAATTGTTTGGCTGAATTATTTTTTGAAAACCTCTAGAGGAACATTGTCTCCCCCCTTTGAAAAAAGATTGGGGCGGGTGAAAATTTCGGGGTGACCGTTCCAACTAGGTTGATGCGTTCGCTTGCCTACAATACACCCACCCCTCTTTATTAAAACTTAAAATACAAAGCGTTCGTTACATGAAAGAACCGAAAAAGAAGAATAACAAGCCAAAGAAAAAACCAAAACAACTATCTAAAACGATAGTTACAAATTCCTTTAAAATCATGGTAGAGCAGCCCTCGGCAGAAATCTGGTGTTTCGAACCATTCTAAGGAAGTCCGAGATAGCCTGCCATGGTTGGTAACAACATCTGCAATCATGTTCCCTTCTGTGTAAATGTGTGTCGCTACAACTTGCATGTTTTGCAAAAGCTTTAGGCAATCTATCCAAATAACCCTTATATGCCAAAGATCTCATGAATTCCTAGATCGAAGGAGCAGAACCACAAATGTTGAGTCGCTTTTAATCCATAACGGATTCCAACTCTTACTCGCTGCCGTTGTAATCACATAAATGGCAGCCTCTAGCTCCGCTACGAATGCCAAAGTCGAAGCCTTGTAAAAGGAGAAACCGTAAGCAAAACTATCGTTAGCGTCTTGAAAAATGCCGCCACATCCTGATTGGCCTGGACTACCTTTCGTGGATGCGTGCGTGTTGACTTTCAACTAGCCCTCAAGAGGCCTCAACCATCTCACTCCAATAATCCTTAGGGCTGCATGAAGTCTGGGAGTGGTACCGAGGTTATGTAGAATGCTAGCTTCAACCATCGAGTTCCAAATCAACCCAACGCCCATGCTATCAGTTCTACGAAGAATTTCCCATAGCTGCTATAAAAGGGTGATGAATATTGGGATGTTTATCCTAAAAAATGCAGTCATTTCTCATTGACCATATGAGCCAAATAAAGTTAATCACTCTCGAGTTCCATAGCACCTGGACTTGGGGGTTGAAGTGGTGTTTGAAAGTCACTTTTATTAAGCTATCAATGTCACTGTTAATGTCAAAACTTCTGCCAAAAAGAGACTGAAGGGCTGTCCACAAGGCTCGAGCGAATGTGCAAGATACAATGAGATGTTCCTTGTCCTTTACGTGTTGTTTACAAAGGCTGCATATGGAAACAATGTTGATTCCTTTACGAATCAGCCTATCATGGGTCGAAATATATCACGTAGCCACTTTCCAAAAAATAATAGCGTGTGATGATGCAATGGTTGGATGCCAAATTTTTTTATAAAAATGGCAATCTTGGTTCTGAGGTTGCAACCATTGGTAGAAAAGTTTGATTGAGAAAATTTTGTTGGTTATCGACTTCCAATAAGCCACATCCAGCTAATCCCCCGAAAGTTTCACCTCCCTCACTTGCCGTTGTATCGAGCTTGGTAGATCATATGGAAGGTCAGACCAAACACCATTAATTAAGAAGCTCGAAATCAACTCCGCCCTCTTAGCACGATCTGCATTGGAATGTTTAAAGTCTCCCCCAAGTGTCAGAGTTATCCACTTGGAATTTCGAAAATTCAAGCATGATGTTTCACCAACAAAGCACACTATGTTTTTATGAATGAGTCCATATGCATGCCGTAAGGAATTCCAATTGCTAGAATTGTTGATCCAATCTAACGCTAAATCATTCTTGGTGAAGAGTTGATGTAAAATATGGAGAAAACTATTTCGGCTCGTGATAAGCTCCCATGCTAATTTGGCCAGCAAACTAGTATTAATATCTTCAAATTTCTTCATTCCAAGGCCTCCCATTGTGATTGGTTTTTGGCATACACTCCAAGGGACCATGATTAATTTCCTTTTGTCAACATTGCCGTTCCAAAGAAAGTTCCGTACCACACGATCAATACCCTTAATAAGCAAGCTCGGCCATTTGTACACCATGAAAGAATGTAATAGCAAGCTATTAGTCACTGATTTAATCAAAACCATGAGACCAACCATAGAAAGGGTGCTGCCAATCTAACCCGCAAAAAGCTGTAAGATTTTATGGTATAACAGTCTCAAATGTATGGCTTTTGGAGCCCCACGAAACAAGGGAACCCCTAAGTATGAGAAAGTAATATTTCCCACATGTTTACCCGTGAAACTTGACAAAATTTCATCTCGTGTTGCCTATACATGTTCGCTAAAGAAAATCGATGATTTTCCCCAGTTAACCCATTGTCCCGAGTTGGCTCCATATAAATTAAACGCATCTCGAATAACATTCATATTTTCCACTGATGCCTTGCCAAAAAGAAGGATGTCATCCGCATACAACATGTGCGAGGGAAAATGAATCTCCATTGTAATGCATGCGGCTAATATTCCCCAAGTTAACCAAGGACAAAATCAACCTACTCAAGAAATCTTCCGCCAATCAAAAAAGTAAAGGGGAGAGCGGTTCTCCCTCCGAACACCCCTAGAGCACTCAAAGAAACCTTGCTGCCCAAGTGGAGTAAGGATTGAGAGCCTAGCCGAGTTTAAAATATTCCGAATCCAACCGATGAAGATACTACTAAAGCTGAACCACTCTAGTACCGTAAGAAGGAACTTCCAATCAAGAGTATAGAAGGCCTTGCGAATGTCAATTTTCATTGCCGCATTGCCACCAAAACTCTTTTGATTAAGAATATTAATCCCCTTCGGAAGCCACAGCAATACATTCATGTATATTTCTGCCTTTTAGAAAACCAAATTGATTCGCAATTATTTTCATAATGGTTTGGCTGAAAATTAAATTTATTTTTATAGTATGTTTTATCATAGGCAGCTCTTAGCAAGAGTGACTAAATGATCCTTAGAACCCATAGTTTCAAGGTGCCTCTTTGTTTCTAGTTTCATATGATTTTAGATTAAACAAAATAAATGAGAACTATACGAGACATTGGTACGAGATTGCACGTTCAAAACACAGGGGTCTTATTTTTCCTTCTTATTTTGAACACCTACTACACATATTAAAATAAAATACCTATTATATAAAGTTCAATAATAAAATTTAAATCGTTTGAAATTTATTTTTAAAGTCTTCAATGTTATGTAAGAAAATAATATATTTACATAAACGTTTATCATTTAACAAATTTCTATTTACAATATCAAATCCATTATTCTAAAGTATTTAAAACTAAAATGATGTTATGCGAATTAAATTAATTTTTTAAAGGGTAAAAGTTGCTTAGAAGGGAGAGAAGAAGAAGGCACTATCTTAGAAAATTCTTTTATATTACTTTTCCAATAACTCATCAATATATATAACTCATAGATACATATAGAATTCTTTGGAAAACAATACTTACAGACAAAAGTAATCGGTTATTGTGGAAAAATCAATATACTTTTATTGTCGAATCAGGATCAACAAGGATAGAAATAAAGTAGTGGGTAATAATTTGTTAAGTATATATAATATATACAAGGAGCCAAAACCAACAAGATCACATGCTTGATGAGATGTGGCTTTCTTTTTTAGCATAAAAGAAGCCACTCAAAGACATTAAGAGATCAGCATCTTCGGAACAGTTAGGGCATTGCCAATTTCCAACAAGAACCAAATTCGTCACTTGCCACTGCATCATGTTGGTCATGTGAAATAACACGGCCATCAAGTGGTACTAAAGAATGAGTTGTTTGTGAAATAGCATTGTTTATATTGCCTTCATGTTCACCAGCGGAAGGAAGATCCAAACCATTGGGACCCACATAAGTATCAGGAGAAGGCATTTGAAGCATATGATCCGCAGTTATTACTTAGCATTAGTTGGATCAGAAGCTATATCGGCTTGGTCAACTGACCGCTCATTTTGCTGCAAGGGATTATCAGTTTCTATCGTTGATCGGGCAGCTGCATGACAAATATAGTGAGTCACCAAGTACTTATCGACAACATGGAAGCACAGTATGCTTACATTGGCCTATATGCTAGTAGAGAAATAAGCACGCACTTCAGTTATCACTGTATTTGCAACAAGTCATTTCCTTGTGTTGTCCGCGAATCAAAATTCACCGTTGCAATACATCTGCAAATGATAATATCATTTAATCAATTTCATAGAAGTATATAAGCAATGCCTAGAGGTGGGTTCTAACAAGGTAAATAGTTAAACCCGGTACATTTGTTGCCGATATAATCATATGCTTTTGTTTAACCGTTTCAAATATGAGTAGCGCATGTCATAGCTTGAGATACTGGAGTTCATTCCAGAAAAGCAATAACCAATCACAAGTTCCACCACCGAGACATTACATGTCCAAAAACATCTCGTCTAAAAAATATGTACGGTCAAATTAAATAATTTCTGTTAGATAAAATCAAGGTAGCACAAAAACTCCACTGCAGCCGAATTCAGCCGACTCACCCAATTCAATCAGGGTAGAAATAAACAAGTTAGGAAGATCCAAAATGATGGACCAGATCTATGTTATTTATCAAGAAAAAATCCTTTGAATTAAACAGAAAACTTCAGATCTGAATTGCTAGTTGAACTAACTAGATTGTGGTTTAAATCAATAAATTTGAAATTATAAAAAAAATTCATGTTACATTCACAATGATCGAAAAAAAAAAATAAATATGACAAGTAATGAAAAACATACCTAGTGTATGGTAAATCGCTCATCCAATTGATTTTTCTCAAACCTGAAAGATAAAGAGGAAAGATTTCCCAACACATGGTTCTTGTAACCGAATATTGAAAATAGAGGATATGAAACAAAGAAAGAAGGAAGATTAATGTTTTCGGTGAACTCCGAAGGTTACGTATTTATAAAATCTCTTTCGTATAAGTTGATAGATGGCATATTCTTATTGCACATGACACGTGAACAAAAACAATAGCTTTTTTAAAAAAAAATTGAGAATAGCCGTTTCTCAAGAGCGCACATTCGAACCAAATCCGCACCCCACACACGTAAATAAAAATAATGGTAGCTATCTAATAGTTGTCGCATTTAGAAATTATATATGATAAAATGTTTTTTTTATTGAAATGGAATTGAAGGAGCCAATGTTTGATCCTTTATCATCCCTACCCACACATTATGGATGTTAATAACTACTTTCAAAAATAGGGCAGACTACATTGTGGGTTTTGGTGGACCAAGGCCCCCCTAACAAATAGAATATATTTTTCAAAAAATTTACCTCATTGAGATTACAATTATAACAAAGAAAAACTTCACTCCACCCAACCCCACCTAAATATAATTGTAAACAAATGTGGTTCCACTTAGTGGCAAGTGGGGTCCAATGACCTTACAAAATTAAAAAAAATAGGCTTAATTATGTGTATTAATTTTGGACACCACACAAATATGTGCTTGGACAAGATTTTACAATATGAGTAGGGTATTTGTACCCAACTCCCATTCAACGGTCGAGTATTTATGAGGGCCTATTTAATTAATATGTGAGAATATTTAATTAAGATCTCATAAAAAAAATCAATCTTTGGATGGGAGCATGGTACAATAAGCCCGGCTCCCATTGTAATTTCCTATAGTTGGACACCCTATACTAATTTATTTAAATAACCATCTCTTCTATTCACTAAATTCAAACTATTTTTTAATTAATATGAGATCGGAAAATTCCGACCCTGTTTATTAAAATGAGAAGCAAAGATAAATGGACTAAAAAGGAAAAACAAAAAAAAGGGAACAAGATCTAAGAGCAATCATCAATGAGATTAGGTTGTTTCTTGCAACTACGGTTGCCTACTCATTTCGAGTTGCCTATCCTTAGAGGACTCATATAAACCAACACATCCTTACCGTTCTTTAGTCCCTTCGTGATTACCAACAAAAATAATCATATCAAATTTTGTTACGGGCTCATCCTCATTACAGTCACTCATATCAGCCCATCTCTCCTTTTCTTTGCCATTTTCTTAACATTCTTTAACCCCTTTTCGATCTTCTCAAGCAGCAAAAGGATCCGAGTTATCCTTTGCGAACATGCTTCCCTTAGGAGAACCAATTGGTTCCTTTTCACTACAACTCTCAAGCTCAGGCATTGGGGGGGGGGGGGGGTGGTTTAACCTCTCGATACCAAACCCAAGCTACCATTATTGTTATCATTAGGTTTCATTCATTTCCTTTCCTTTAGGTCTCTGGAAACTTAGTCGGCATTCTTACTTGGCCACCTCCCTTTCCTACAATTCCTCGCCAAATGCCCTATCGAATGACATGTAGAACACAAGTCCGATCTATTTTCATACTTCAGAGAGATACAAAGTTTATTCTTCCTTGTATCTGCCTAATCTGATCTTTCAAGGGATTAGCCAAATCAACGTCATAATGGACAAATACTCCATCAATTGTGTTTTTGTCAAATCGGATTAGATTTCCAATGCATCGAGTGATATCATTAAAAATTCATTTATCCCAAAAGTCCAACAAAAGATTATATAACCACACCTAAATTGCGAAGTTATCAAACTATAATTAGATACATCAAACCCCAGATTCCATGTCACGGACCACATGATTCCTTGTTGAAGGTTAAGACTACCACGCTGCCATATACACTGAACCTCCGCTTTTGATGACAAGATTATGTGATAAAAGCTTCTACCAAGCGAAATCTATTTTCATGGATTGCTAAAGTTTCAAATCTTTGACAACCGATTCTTCAAATCAACATGCTCCAGGGATTTTCCCTCTTCGGAAGGCTCATTAAACCAATAAGTCATGATTACTCAATTTGCTCATCATAAATTGGTTATGGTATTTTAATTTCATTATAATTGATGACTACATCAGAGATAATACTCTGAAAAGGTACATAAATAGTATTTGATATATGCGGAGTACTTGAAATTATCGAAGCAAAGGATGACTAAGTGGACTAGCTCTATGAAACATTGTTCATGAGAATTACAACATTCAATTGGGGAGCAGTACATCGAATTGGGGCCACACTAATTCCATGACAGACCGTAGGATATTATCATCATGTACAAGCGATGACGAGAGAGGACAAGAAGGTTACGTGACACTTGTGGTCATCGAGCAAGCAAGAAAGTGGTGGAGGCTACCAAGGGCGACAGGAGTTTCAAAACCCTAACTGAGCCAAAAAGATGTCTATTAATTTGCTTATTTCTTTATCCTTCTAAACTAAAACTATTTGCATATTAATTATTGACTTAAACTTTTTGGGGGTTGTTTTATGATTAGATGTTTTTCATTACATTAACATATTTAAATTGAACCTGAACTATTTAATTTTTGTATGTTTTGTGTCCGATCTATCTAATTAATATTCATTAATTTAAGGCAAACTTATTAAAAATTAGGCAAAATACATCAACACCCCCACTTAACTTGGAAACAAAATTAGGATGTCACCCTGAATTTTCAAAATTTCCAATCAAACCCCTGAACTTGATTAAATGCACTAGTTTGCCCCCTCGATACCATGTATCAACTTAGAAAAAAAAATCAGAATATAGCATCTTTAAAAAGTTTAACCAATAAGATTTTAGCACATGACATTGGGAGGGGCTAAGTGGTTCACTTTTACCAATTTGAGAAAGTATTTGATCCTTTTGCAAGTT
This sequence comes from Euphorbia schlechtendalii, assembly GCA_949673415.1. Lineage (NCBI taxonomy): Eukaryota > Viridiplantae > Streptophyta > Magnoliopsida > Malpighiales > Euphorbiaceae > Euphorbia > Euphorbia schlechtendalii. The sequence continues at coordinate 31,472 of CATIWQ010009855.1, forward strand.
GGGGTGACATCCGGCGTTGTTACCATTTTAAGGAGGGTAATGATGCATTTGGCATAAAATTTAATATACTAAGTGTCAATCTAACAATAGGTATTCAAATAACAACACTGTCATTTGAAGCAAGAATATGTTTCACTAACAATCGATGGAGCATTAACATGTTTCGCTATTCAATCATCAATGGTCTATAATATTCTATACTACAATTGAATGTGTAAAATTAAATATGCGAAATTGAATTGATAATACATCAAAAAGCAATTTCAAAAGTTTAGACACCAAAAAGCATTTGGATTTTTGTACACCGCAAAAAAAAAATATAGCCGTTAATACTTGACCCATAATGTGAAAATTCTTGATTTCACCCCTTGAGCAATTTTGTTTCCCTCTCCATCATCGTTCAGTGCATATGGCTGCTGTCAATATTACCAGTTAGAACAACAGTCACCAAACAAAGTTTCCAAGAGATAACATAAAAATGAAATTCCCATATTTACCAGAAAATCAAATATATTTTTAAGGATTTAGTGGATGAATTTCTCAATCGGTAATTATAATTATCACTCACAACCACAAATTACCAAATCGAAAGCTAATCATTAACAATAAAATGCAATTTACAAAGAAAAAATTCTAACCAGGCGATAATGACCACAGAAACTGCAATTAAATTGTATAACACAAATGAAACTGCCATAATATAACAGAACTTCACAAATAAACAGAGCATCATATTGAATGAGAAAGAATTTCAATAGTGGAATGATAGTGTAGGCTAAGATAACTGGCTCTTGCAATTACTACTTACAAAAAAAATCGACGATGAACAAACTTCAACAAACCGGCGGCAAATTTGAACCAGCAAATCCAAAAACTTCAAATTCAGATAGTCTGAATCGGTTAAATTCGGAGGAAAGAAACTAGATAACAAATTGACACTGAATCGGATGGATGTAATGAAATCTGATGGGGATGATCGAAGGAAGTGGAAATTAGGGATTGTTTTGCAATTTGCTTTTGTTACAGGCAGAATACATCTTACTGCCTCGACTTGGCCTATTATTAGCCTATTTCCCTGCGAAACTTTTCTATGTTTCTTTTATCACTAACTAGGCAAGAGTTCATCAATTTCCCACAAAAAAATATCACGATTCAGCTTTTGCTTGATTCGATTTTTAAAATATATTATTTTCTTGATTTTTCTGCTCTGATCTGGAGTTTATATGTGACGATCAAGGAATAAATTGTTACACTTTTGTCAAAATAAGGAGGTTAAGAGAAACTTTAAAAAGTTTAAAGCATGAAGATCATTTGAATCAAATTCAGGAGGGTAAAAATGTATTTAGCTTCATTACATCTTTATGAAATTTATATATTTTTCATCAAGGAAAATCGAGCCTGAATTTGCTAAAGCATGAAATTGTTTCTTATGTATCAATACCTTAGCTCGGTTTGATGAAAAATAACTTTATTTTAATAGTATGTTTTATCATAAATGGCTTATATGATTTAAGATAAAAACAAAATAAATGAGAACTATGTGAGATATTGGCACGAGATTTCATGTTCAAAGGTCTCATTTTCCATTTTCTTATGTTAAGCATCTATTACACTTATTAAAAGAAACCTATTATTTAAAGTTCAATAATGAATTTCAAATTCATTTTTAAAGTCTTTAATGTTATATAAGAAAATAATTTATTTACTATTTATCAGTGAACAAATTTTAATTTACCATAAATATTTAAAATAAAATAGATGTTATGCAAAATAAATTAATTTGTAAAGTGCAAAAGTTGCTTCGAATGGAGATGAAGAAGAAGGTACTATCTTAGAAATTATTATATATTACTTTGCAATAACTCATCAATATATATTCTATGATGAATATATATGAATCCAAATTTGTTAAATATGTATAATATATACATGACAGAGGAGCCGAAACCAACAAAATCACATGCTTGATGAGATGAGCTGCTTTCTTTTTTAGCATCAGGAGAGCACTCAAAGGCATTAAGATAAGCATCTTCGGAACAGTTAGGGCATTGCGAATTTCCAACAAGAACCAAATCCGTCACTTGCCACTGCATCATGTTGGTCACGTGAAATAGCATGGCCATGAAGTGTTTCCTCCCTCGTCACTCATCATATCCCCCACCTGTGATAAAGCAACATGGTTTTCAGAAATACCATATTCCCTTTCCAGCTCTTTAAAGAGGGAAGTGAAGTTGATATCGGATTTAGGTTGATGATCATGATGAAAGTTACCCTCGTAAACACAAGAAGAACCTAAAATCATAATGCCAACGACATGACCAGGCTGATTGAAGGACAGGAATATTATGTGATCGATGCATTAAGGACATGAGCAGGCTGATCGGTTCATCAAGCACAGGTTAGCACAAAGTTTCGAAATTTCTAAATACATTTTTTGCTTTCTTTTGTTGTATTTTATGTCTGTTGATATTCTGTTGTTCTCGATCGGCAGCTGCATGACGAATCTAGTGAGTCACCAAGTTCTTATGGACAGCATAGATGTACAGTATGCTCACATTGGCCCGTTTTCTATTCTAGTTGTAAGCACGCTCTTCAGTTTTAAATGTATTGGCAACCAAGTTATTTCATTGTGTTTCTGTGTGTGTATATAGCAATTGACTATGTTATCCATCAATGTTGTCCGCCAATCAACATTCACCATTGCGGTACTTCTGCAAATGATAAAATTATTAAATCAGTTTCACAGAAATATTTATGCAATGCCTAGAGGTGGGACGTTCTAACTTGGTAAATAGTTAAACCATGCTAGAGGTGGAACAATAAGCAACCACAAGTTCCACCGAGACATTACATGTGCAGAAACATCTCGTCTAAAAAATATGTACGATCATATTAAATCTTTTTTCGTAGATCAAATCAAGGTAGCACAAAAACTCTACTGCTGCCGAATTCAGCCGACTCACCCTATTCAATTTAGGTTAAAAATAAACAAGTTAGGAATATCCACAAATATCGACCAGCTCTGTGTTAATTCTAAATATAGATTCTATAATTTCTATTAATTCGAATATAGTTAATTATTATATTTTTACAATTTCTATTATTATTTATTATATAATTCATTTATTATATAATTCTATTAATAAAAGAATAAATAAAAAAAAGAATTTAAAATTGGAATATAGAAATTGAAATAGAAATAAATAGTTAACTTAATAACTAATTAATAACTAAGTTCAGTTAATAACTAATTAAATAAAAAAGATTCAAACAACCAATATCCAATTAATTAAATTCAAATCAAATAATAAAATATATTCAAAATATTCCATTGTCTTACTCGACAAAAATAATTATCCACAATAAATCATTCTTAATTAAAAAGAAAACTTCAGATCTGAATTTCTAGTTGATCTATAACTAGATTGTGGTTAAAATCAATAACTTTAAATCTATAAAATAAATTAATCTTATATTCACAATTAAAAATAAAAACATATATAACAATTAATGAAAAAGATACCTAGTGTATTGTGGTATATCGCTCATCCAATATATTTTTCTCAAACCTGTAAGGTGACGATGAAAGATCTCCCAACCCATGGGCCATGGTTGTTTACTGAATATTGAATAGAGAAGATATTAACAAAGAAAGAAGGAAGATTAATGTGTTTGGTGAATTTTGAGGCTAGTTATTCATAGATGGCATAAGTTAATAGATGGCATATTCTTATTACACATGACACGTAAACAAATAAAACTGAGTATAGATGTTGCTAAGGGCGGACATTCCAACCAAGTCAGCACACACACGCACTTAAATCAAAATAATGGTAGCTATTTAATATTTGTCTCATTTTAAAAATGTATATGGTAAAGCGTTATTTTTTTATCCAAATGGAATTGAATGAACCAAGATTTGATAATTGAACATCACGTTCAGTCCTTGCGGATGTAAATTACTACTTTCAAAAGCAGGTGGGACCACGTTGGTGTACCAGGCCCTTGATATATAGAAGATATTAGTGATAACATATTTAATAATTGTATACAAAGTTGTTTTCACTTAGTGGTAAGTGGGCTCATGGACCCACAAAGTTTTTTAAAATAGATTTTAATTATGTGTATTATTTATGTGAACACTATAAAAATATATAGCTGGACGGGAATTTATAATGACATACGAGTATATTGTACTCTGCTACCATCCAACTATTAGATATTTACGAGGGAGTTAATTAATATGAGAAAAATTTTAATTAAGATCTCATAAATACTAAACCGTTAAATGAAAGTATTGTACAAAATACTCGACTCCCAATGTAATTTCACGTAATTGGATGCATTATGTTGATTTATTTTTAAAATTGTTTTTAGAAAAAATTGCTTCATTTAGGCTTAGATAAGTGGAAAGAAAAATCACTTTTCACCCCGGATTAGACTCAAACCTAGAACATCTAGAATCCACAACTTCCATCTTAACCACTAGATCAAAACTTTAGCCATTAATTTTTAAATAATCGTCTCTTCTGCTCACTAAATTCAAACTATTTGTATATTTTATTGACTTGAAGATTTTTGGCGTTGTTTTATCCGTAGATGTCTTTTTGTTACATTAACCTGTTGAAATTATCTTTGACTTATTTAATGTTTACATATTTGTTGTCCAACGTCTGTCTTATTAATATACACCAATTTAGTGCACAACTTATTAAAATTTAGTATACAAAAAGTATCAATCTAAAGACACAAAGAAATTAAAATAATAATACAATCATTTGAAGCATGAACAAGTTTCGCTTGTCAATCATCAACCTTCTGTAATGTTCTATACAACAATTGAATGTATAAAACTAAATAATCGAATTGATAATACACCAAAAAACAATTTCAATAATTTGGAACCCAAAATACATTTTATTTATAAAATACACCCTAAAAAAAATTAGTCGTTAATACTTGGACCTGTGAAAATTCGTGATCCGTGATTGTGAAAATGAATGTGGGCTTGTTGGTTGGGTACATCATCTAGAGTGTAATACCTTTTGTTCGATTTAGCCTTTGGCAAGTTTATTTTAATTTACTACTCTCATCAAAACGGTGTCGTTTTACATAATTTATTTTTCAAAAAATTACTCGAGTGTTTGCAGGGATTCGAACTGGAGACCTATATAGTGAGCCAATTCAACATATGGATTACAACTAGAGCAAAAAATTATATATATCTTTAGTTGAAGCATCATTTTACTAATTTGAAAGATATATTCTATAAAGGAATTACATAATATTTTATTAATTAATTAGATGTAATTGCAATTTATTCGTATCTTAAAAATAAAATTATTATAAAGTCAAATATAAATTTAGATTACTTCATATAGGTAAATAAATAAAAACTCTTAAAACTACATAAAAAAAACTTCGAAATTAATCTATTATGATGTTTATTATATTTGAGAAGGCTATTTTCTTACTCCCTCCATAATAACTGTCACTTTTTAAATAAGTGTCGTTTTATTTAAATGCATTTTTCTAAATATTTTATTTATTTTACCCTTATTTAATGCATATTGAAAATGATAAAAAAATAAAATATACAATCAACTTTTAAATTAATAAAAATCATAGGAGTAAATAAGTATTTTTATTATTTTAATTAATGTGTTATTGGTATTGACAAACAACCTCTTAAATTGATAGTTATATATTATGAAATGGAGGTAGTAATTATTTATGTTATTTTAACCCCTCAATCCCGAGTTTGGGTTCGTCCATGTTTCAAAGTCATTTAATATGCAACTACTCATTACAGTTATAGCGGTACAATTGTATGGAGCTATGATTAGGCTTGGCCTTGACCTCATTGCTTTTGGCAAAAGAACATATAAAGCGAAATATTAGACAACTTTTGGCCATTTTCAGGAAAATGGATAGAATGATGATGGGGCACTCGGCGGCAGACCGAAAAATCTTGTCAAATCTAAATTTGCAGCCGCGCTACTCTAAAGCTCCAATATTATTCCGGTAAAATGGATTCCCCATCCTCTTAATTGGATTAAGGTGAACACTGATGCTTCTTCGAAAGGCTCCCCCGGGCCGTCAAGTTGCGATGGCATTTTCAAAAACGTTGAAGGTATCACTAGTGCAGAATAGGCTTTTGCGGATGGTTGTTTTTGACTTTTCCGAACGGTTCTGAACCGTCCGCACAAGCCGCGACGCCATTGATCAGAAGTAATGCAGACGGTTCAAAAACCGTCCGGAAAAGTAGCATTCCGGACGGTTCTTAAGAGAGAACCGTCTGGAATAAGTAGCATTCCGAACGGTTTTTAAGAGAGAACTGTCCGAAATGCTCTAATTTTTTAAAAAAAAAATCAAATTTAAAACTTCATTTATGAGCTACTTATATTGGATTGAAGGGAGCCCTTTACTTTAGCTGTGTCCTGACCAAAACAAATACCAATATGGATAAGAAAACAGTTAATTCACTAGCTTGACTGGTTAAATAGAACAGAACAACCAGGTATTATGGCTGTCACGATAACAAGGACTGCAATACTAATCTTTAAGATAATGCCTAATCAAACAAAGCTCCTAGAAGGCACATTTACACCATATAATAGCTTGAATTTTGGCATAACATTTGGTAAAAGTCAGCTTTTCAACTCATTCACAAAAGTACAAGTCTGCAATTCCATTATAAAAATA
>CATIWQ010009901.1:0-15973 GCA_949673415.1 Euphorbia schlechtendalii
GAGTGGAGGTTTTCCCAAAAACGTTTTTAGCTCTTCAAATGCCATTTGACAAGGCTGATCCCATTTGAAGTTTTTATCTTTTTTCATCGCCTTGTAGAACGGCATGCATCTCTTGGCTGAAAAGGATATGAATCTTCCCAACGCATTGCTTCGTCCGTTCAGTCGTTGGACCTCGTTCAGAGTTCGAGGCGGTTCCATCTTCAATATTACCTCGATCTTCTCTGGGTTTGCCTCGATTCCCCGTTTGGAAATCATAAACCCCAAGAACTTGCCACCTTTTACACTAAAAGTGCATTTTTCCGGGTTAAGCTTCAGGCGGTATTCTTTCAATACATTAAAAACTTTCCTGATATCCCCTGCATGTTCCGCCTCACTCTTGCTTTTGATTATCATAGCGTCGACGAATACCTCCACCGACTTTCCGATCTCATCTCTGAACATCTCATTGATCAACCTTTGGTACGTCGCTCCCGCATTCTTTAGACCGAAAGGCATGACCGTATAATAATAAGTGCCTTCATGGGTTATGAAAGATGTTTTTGCTTCATCAGCCGGATGCATGGGGATCTGGTTATACCTACACTTTGCGTCCAACAACGAGTAGACTTCATAGCCCGACGTTGCGTCTGCTAACTGATCCATACTCGGGAGGGGGTAAGGATCTTTTGGAGTGGCTTTGTTCACGTCAGTAAAGTCGACGCACGTCCTGTAAGCCCCGCTTGGTTTCTTCACCAGCACCACGTTCGATAACCAAGTCGAGTAATGGACCTCCCTTATGTGCCCCGCATTCAAGAGTTTACTCACCTCTTCTTCAATGGCTCTCTGTCTCTCGGGTGCATGCTTCCTTTTCTTTTGAATGACCGGCTCAATATTTGGGTTTAAGTTGAGCTTATGTTGCATGACCTCAGGTTTGACTCCTACGAGGTCTTCAGACGACCATGAGAAAACATGTTGTTGATCCGTCAGGGTGTAAATTATTTTTGCCTTTGCATCATTGCTGAGGTTCTTCCCTATCTTAAGTGAGCAGTCGGGACTGACCTTGAGTTCCTCCAGTTCTTCAGCTGCCTCAATCTTCTCTGGCCGGTCAGCCTCCAACTGCTCTTCCACCATTAGTGATTCTCTGCGTAATGAGGCCATGTACGCCTCTTGAGCTACTTGAGGGTTGCCAATTACTACAGCAATCCCATTCGTAGTCGGTATGTGGAATACCAAGTCCATCGAGGAGATTAGTATGTGAGTTTCCGTTTGGAATGGTCTACCTAAGATGACATTGAAACCCACCGAGATATCAGCGATTACTTTACCGCGAAACTTGTGCCTGAGGCTACCCATTTCTACTTCTAGTGACACTTCACCCAACGACTGTATGTGCTGGCCATTAATCCCAATGAGTGGTGAGCACCCGGCTCGAATTCGAGAGTGATGGACCCCCAACTTCTCAACAACGCTTTTAGTGACAATGTTTACTGAGCTACCCGTATCCAAGAGGATTCTTCTTACTGTGAAGTTCTTCATAATTGCTTCGACAACTATGGGATCGGCGTGCTATTTTTCCACCAGCGAATTTTTCCTGAACGGCTTTAATATTTCAGCCTCACTCATGACATTGTTCTTTTTGCTAGACGAGCCTCTAGCTTTCTTTAGGGGTGATTCGAATTTCATTCCGCCTGCAATCACCATTATTATCCCCTTTGTTCCGCTGGACTTTCTATTCAAGTCTTCCTCCCTTTCCTCTTCGCTTCCCTCTTTCCTCTCCTGTCTCCTGGTGATTCCCTTCACAAACTAGTTGAATTTTCCTGCCTTGATCAGCTCATGTACTATGTCTGCTAAGGACTGACAGTTATCTGTGTGATTTCCTTTAGCTCTGTGATAGTCACAGTATTTGTTCAAGTCGCGTCCCAAGGAGACTCCGTCTGGGATTTTAGGGAAACAAATATTCTTTTTCTCTGGGGTCTTTTTGATAGCCACTAATATCTAGCTCAAAGTTGCGTTTAGCCTGGGGCGGTCTTCTTCTCGATCCAAATATCCACCTCGACTCCGACCGCCTCGTCCTCTCCGTCTCCTATCATCCAACCTTGGTCTATCTTCCCTCCTAGCTTCTCTAGCCCAACCTTCTTTCCTCCCATTGAAATTTATTTCATCAGCAGGGATCAGGTCTTTGGCCATGCCCAGCATTTATTGCAGGCTTTTAGGATGCCTTGTTAGGATCGCATTCCTCAGGTCTCTACTACGGGTTCCTTTAAGCATTGCCTCTTTCGTCGTGCTGAAATCTAGGTCTCTTACTTCTAGGAAGGCTTCATTAAAACGATTGTAATAGTTACGAAGACTTTCTTCTTGACCCTGCACAATTTCATGTAAACTCCTTGTTACCAAGCCGGCTAGTGCGGATCCTAAAAAATGCTTGCAGAACGCGTCGCTAAGCTTGTCCCAGCTCCCTATGGAATTAGGTGGCAGCGAGGTGAACCATCGAGCCACCGGTCCGCCTAGCGTGGTGGAGAAGTATCAACATATGTATGCTTCTGTGGCCCCTGCCATTTCCATTCAATTCTTGAAATCAGCAGCGTGATAGTTGGGATCATCTTTTCCCATGTACTTGTCGAACATGGGTATGTAGACAAGTCTCGGCAGGGTCTGGTCAAGGATGTTTTCTTAAATGGCGAGAAATTAGTTCTCGATGTCGCCTCTTGATAGGGGACAGCCAACTTTGCGAAAAGGTTCTTGGCTTTCTTTTCAAATTCCGGGCCGTCTTCATCTTCACTCTCCGACTCGACAGGCCTTTTTAAATTTCTTGCTTTCGAGGTTAGTTCAGGCTACTTGCCTGTTCCTAGCCCTTGAATGGCGGCCAACGTTGGCCCTATTTCTCCAGGCGGAATGTGACCCTCCTTCATTGCAGATATCAATCCCTGAAGTAATGATAGTTGAGTTGTCTGCTCAACTAAGTCTTGCCCCAAGGATTCCGCCGATGGGTTTTGTCCCATAGGCTGAGTGGTAATGGTGCCCTGACCTGCGGAGAATGTGACGAAGGATATTTGGGGATTGGCGTGAGGGATGCCTGTTGGGAAAGTTGGCAGAGTAATGTCATAGAGTTAGGGCGGCATGTGCCCCTGTGATGCGCTGTCAAAATCGTCGATTAGATTTCGGCGCGCTACTGTGTCGTGTCTGGATATGACCAGACCTACTTTGCTCAAATCACCATACATCACATCGGATGAGATGTATGTTTGTACAACTGATTTTTGACAGGCTTCCATCTCTTTCGGGGTTATTTTGTATTTCTGTTGCAATTGGAGGAGTGGGTTGTCTCCACCACCAGGTTCATTATTTATGGAGCGTTCGCCAGTCTTAGGCGGTGACGCTCCGGTGAGGGTTATTCCTGTTGTTGGGAGGTTGTTGTTTGTTCCGTCGCGAGCCATCTGAGAGTTGACTAGAAACTGAAGGTCTTTGATTAACAAAATATTCGTGCGAACTGATATCCTTGCCTGAGCAAGCAAATTCAGTCCACGCTCACCGCACCAATGTTGAATTAGGTCTGGAACGTGGTTCCACGCGCTAATTCTCCGATTGAAGTTGACTCCTGACGTTCCTCTTTCTTGTGACTTGATGGCTTCTGCAAGATGAAAACCATCACTATGGGGGCTAGCCGTGTGACCGGTGTAGCCTCTCCGATGCTTAAGTTAGATCAGATTTAAGTGAGGAGGCAAGAAGTAATTTCTTGTGAATTCAGAATACGTACCTTTGCGTGATGACCAAATGCTCTTTTATACTCCATGAACGTCTTCTGGTCTGATCCAACGACGTGAATCCACCAGAGTTCTAGCTTGAGTGAATCTTTATTTTGTTGATAAGATAAAGCTTATCTGAATTGAGAGTTCCAATTATTGATGTCTCTTTTGAGGACTTAGACACTTAATTGGACTCTGTGCTCTTGAGGAGCCGAGGTCGTCCCAGGCGGACAAGCCGACTTAGCTTGGTGATCGCCTGTACTTTCCTCAGATATTTGGGGAAGACTTGGTTTCTTCCTACTTAGGGGCGAATCCCATCCGCCTGAATGAACAACAGGGTTTTACTTTTCGGGGAGGATGAGAACTGTCTGGATTGGTAGGAACATTCCTATCCTCATTGGTCTTTTACTCCAGGCGGATGTGATCCGCCAGGGGGTCTTGCGTGGCTTGTACGCGCCTATCAATATTTTACCTTGTATGCATATAATATGTGAAAGAGACACAAACAAGAATATATATTAGATATATAGTATGCAAATAATAGATATAGTAGACATATAACAAATATATAACACACGTACATATAATAGATATATAACATGTATATATACATAGCGTAAAAATGTAAAATTAAAATACAAAAGCGTAAAAATGTAAAATCAGAACATAAAAATATAAAAAAAGTAAAATGAACTCTTAAAAATAAATTTTTGTATAGTAAACCGAAACTAGAACAAAATTGACAATTTCCTTTAAAAAAATTTATTTTCATTTTCCCAAAAAAAAGATAAATTAAATGTTTGATTACTTAGGTTTTGTTTTGTTGATGGTCCTTCGAGATTAATTAAACTACAATACGGTATGGTATAATATATTACAACATGCTTATTTAAAAAATTTGTGTTTGAATATATAATATGGTATGGTATAGTTTTTTAAAATTTAGTTTGAATAGTTTTTTAAAATTTAGTTTGAATAAAAGAGGAATCATGAAGAACCACCAAATCCATGATTCTATTTTCATAGTTCTTGGAACTATGAAAAAATCATGAAAGAACCATATTACGAAAAAAAAAATCATAAAATGAAAAAAAACAGTTTAATTATAAACCATACCTTATCATGTAATAACAACCAACCAAACAACGTTTTATAAAATTTATTTTACAAGTTTATTTTTGTTTATTTTTTATTTTGTCAATTATAATCAACTAATTAGTTATTTTATAATGATAATTTACATTACTTTATTTATTTTATTTTAATATTTTATTTCATTTACTAATTTATTTAAATTATGCTCATTGATCCAAAAATAAAGCCTTATAGTGAAAAATAAAAGGGTGGGACTATATTTACACATAGCCCCGTTTACTGAGTTTACACATCCTATGTATTAACCGTTGATTCAAATTCATCCTATTTGATACAACCCCTTATTAAACTCTGTTACATCTTTCTCACCCACTCTTTCCGCCTATTTTTTTTTAATTCAACTGTTCTTCAGTTCTCTACTGTTCTACGCCACCTCTTCTCCGTCGTTCCTTGCCGCCTCGATTGTTGTTATTAGCCGCCTTAAATTATTCATTGTTCACTTCAGCACTTCATTTGCTGGTGTACTTTAATTTCTTCGACTTTTCCTCTTCCGTTGATATAAAAAAACCTAGCAATGGTCCATAAATATGGGTCTGAGATGAATTTTGATGCTAATCAAGCTTTTATGATGATCTCCTGTAAGGAAATTTGAATATAATAATTTTGATGAAAATCACAAAAATTTGTCCCGTGAATAAATTGCAGCATATTGGATTCATGGAGTTCCATGAATGAATAAATAGGTGGTGGTTCATTCAGTTTTTTAAGAAATATCCAGTTGAAATTTCTACAGTAAGTTAAAGATTGGATTCGGTGGTTTTGTTCTAAATTGAATCTTAGGAATTGATGATTGTGCAACCGCCTCCTCTTCTCCGTGATTTTTCGCTGTTGTTATCTACCATCGGATGAAATTGAAATCAACGGTTAATACATAGGATGTGTAAACTGTGTAAACGGGGTTACATTACTTTATTTATTTTATTTTATTATTTTATTTCATTTACTAATTTATTTAAATTATGCTCATTGATCCAAAAATAAAGCCTTATAGTGAAAAATAAAATTCATAATTTCTTATTTATATTAGGATTATTCAATCTTTTTATCCAAGATAATTGTCATTATGAAAGATTATATTTTTGAAACAAAAAATATGTACATTATACTTATTTTATGTTTCCAACAACAATTGTGAATTATATTTTATCAAACACTAATTACGGATAAGTTAACAATAACAACAAACCGTAATAGAGAACAACAAAAGCAAAGAACACTAACAACATCAACTGTAACAATTTTACCAAATAGGACCTTATTTTGTTTCCAATTTGCAAACTGTAGGTAATAGAATTTGAATATGAGAAAGACCTTTCATGGGTATTTATTCAGATTTTCTCTGAAAATATTTTGGATATGTTCTTTAAACATTCGAAGAGTCTATTTTAATATTTTTTTCATTCCTGCTACTGATTTAATATTATCTTAACAAATTTATATTAGGTGAATTATATATTTTGTTTCAACACCGTTTAAATAAATAATATCAAACAAAATTCGTCAAAACAGCATTAATAATCAAATATGACCAAAACTGAGCTTATAATTGTCCAAAAAAATTAAAATTAACTACTTTGAATAAAAAGTTTTTTGAACATATAACGAAGTAATTTTTTATGCCGAAAATTATGGAATATACTTTTGAAAGGCATTGTTTTTGTCATTTTTATGAATCCAACAATAAAAAGTAGGCCTAATATATCAGTGTCCCCAGAACTTGACCTATTTTGTATACAGTCCCCCGAGAATTTTGAAAAGATCTTATTTGATTAACTTATGAACCAAAATCAAAGAATCATTGTGTTAGGAATTAAGGAATATATGTACCCCAAAAGTCGGTTGTTGATTTCTGAAAGGACAAGAAAAATGAGGTTAAGAATGTGGAAGAACAAAAGTGAAGCTGGTAGACATGGAATCTTAGGCGTTACAAAGTTCAGTTATGGTCACTTGACTGACTTATTCAACATAGCAGCAATGTATTTTATAATTTACATTATGATTATACTCTGAAGATCGTCATAGAGTTGGTCTGGAATTAGACATGTAAAGATGCATGATTGGATAAGAGATATGGCCAACAATATTTTAAATGCACAATAGGAATTAGTAGCCGTGTTGAGCAAGTTGGAAAATTTGAACTGTGGCTTCATTGATGTTCAACATAAACCGATGAAGCTTGATCTTTACTAATGGTGTTAATCATCGACTAGTCAGCAGCTAAACAAATTCAGTATATATAAAAGAGCTTAACTTAGTTATGTATTTAACTATTTACAGCATCGGAGCTTAACTTAGTTATGTACTTAACTATTTATAGTATCAGCAGAGAAAGCACCTCGTTCCAATATCATAAAGTGCTGCTATTTGAATTTTTACAAGTGCCTAAATATTCAAGCCATAATGTACTCATTGTTGAAAAAATTTCAAAAAACATTTTACCTTCAAATGTACCAAGTTGAATTGCCGCTTTTTCACAGCATAGCAGAAGACCTCTCTCCATATGCGAGCAGCCTCGTCAGATATTCTGCACTAATTCTTCAGTAGGAAAAAACATAGCATGATAGTCTTTTCTTACTTCAAGACCATCTTGCGCATGAGGACTTTGCTCCCGGTGTGGAACTTGTGTTTTCGATAATTCTAAAAGGCTGAATACATCAGGAGCCCTTAAACTTGTCCCAAAACGACATTTTCCTCGGAACTTGCAAAAAGTGCACCAATACAACACTCAGTTCCATGTGTAAGATTCTGATTGGAGAAAACTAATCAGGAAATCGACATTTTTGAAATCAAACCAATATTTTTAATGTGCACTTTTTGCAAGTTCAGGGGGTTAATTGGAACTTTTGAAAGTTAAAGGTTAGAAGAATCCCAGCTGGCATAAACAGCCTGGACAAGTTTGTTGTGTAGGGAGGCACTGGAGCAAGCAATGATGCCCCTATCAAGACCTTTCAAGTACATTCCTCTCGAGAAGTCGAGACGCTTTCCTCCAGCATCAGTTACCACGCCACCGGCCTCTTCTACTATGACTACACCAGCAGCGTGATCCCATATCTTCTCTTTGTACCCACTCGATGCAAATTTCATCATTATTTCTGCGTCTCCTCTTGCTATTGCTGCATATTTCACCATGCTATGCACACGCAATGGTTTCTTTCTGCAATTGGAAACAGAACAATAAAGTAAATAAGATATAAAATAAAACATGAACTCAGACATAAAGCTAGGAGACTTGCAAAAAACTTAGAGAGTTGGTTTCCATTATATGCCATCTAAGTATTTTCTAAGCCTGAGTCCTATTCTATACGAATGATTATACGATTAACTTTAACTAGTATTGGAATCTCAGTTACCAGGAATTCCACAGAATGATTCATGCATTTTAGTACAATATCTTAGGATAGTTAGCCTAATAATTCCCACAGGCTATCAAGTTGAGGGTTTTGAATTTTTCTTTCCAAGCTTCTTTAATATGGAAACAATCTTACCCTTTCGGTTCCCAACAAACTTTACAATAAGCAGTCATATAAACCATCCGTGTATAAAAAAGGAAAACGTTCCTATAGGCAAGTGATAGCCATATGATTAAAAAAACTACCTCAGACCCATGCTATAAGCAACTCCAGCTGACAAGACATGGTTTGAGTTTGACTTCTCTACAGGTTCGCAAAAGGTGGCTTGCTCTGGATCATCAATGGAAGAAACATGTATCTCTTGTGCAGAACTTGGCCAGTCATATTCGTCATTTTCACTGATTAATGGCTGCATCCATGCCTTACCACTTCCTCTCAGTGCATACATCACACATCCCTTTTGCCAAGTATCAGAAACAAGTGAAGACGATTTTGACATGCTCTGGTGACACTTATGATGGTGATTCAGCAGCTCTTTCTTCATAGGGTAATTTGGACACCCAAGAACTCCAAAAACTACCTTTCCTTGTTCAATTAAGGCTAAAGCTATAGCATACTGATCTCCACGTACAAATCCCAATGTCCCATCGACAGGATCAAGTACCCAATGCCTTCCAATGTGGCCCCCACTTGAGTTGCATCGGCTGATGGCTTCGAGAATTTGTTCGGTTATAAGTGGCTTTTGTGGCTTTGGAAGACTGTATTTTGATGCTTTGTCCAAGATTTCATTTACAGTGTTTGTGACAGAAATCAGTAAGCCTGCTGAGTTAGCTTCGGAGAGTGTTTGAACATCTTCTTCTGCAACAATGGATACTCTTTGACCCCTGAAAGACTCTGCTAATATCCAGCTGACAGTAGCTTGAACACTCCAATCTGTTGAGAGATATATTGTAACTGTCAGCAGTAGTTTGATCTTTGATCATGTTATAAAAAGCTCTAGCCCATATCAGAGTATCCTACAATTTTGCAAGTTTATACTTCAAATTAATGTGAGAATCGGAAAAGTAGAGACTGAACCATATTAAACTAATTAAAAAGCAACAGATGATGAGCTGATGGCAGTTTGGCCATCTAAATGCATTTTTCCAGTTACCATAAATTATCAAAATGTCACTTCAAATTAATGTTAAACACTGTGATCCTCAGACTCTTCAAAAAGGTTGCTGCACCCGTGTCGACACGATACTAACACGGAATCCGAGTCAGATTCGGCAGCTTGTCATCAGACACGGCAAATTCAATTGCGGCGGCCGGATTTGCAGGTTTTAGGTGAAAAGAGAGGTTGAAGATGAAGACACAGGGATAAATGAGAAAAAAAAGTGTTCCTTTTCTTAAGTACATTACGAAAAAGAATCATACTCCCTCCGGTTCCTAATATTTACCATTTTAGACTTTTTACTTTAGTTTCTAATACTTATCATTTTAAAATATCAATGCACTTTTTAACAACAATTTCCTAATTTACCCTTGCATTATTTAGGAAAGAGAACAAGTGTAGATAAATTTATAAGTTGAAAATTAAGAAGAGGGAGGATTTTATTAAAAAGGATAAAACAATCATTTTACAGTGCATTTTTTATGAAAAATCTAAAATGACAAATACTAGGAATTAGAGGGAATAATAAATACTATTTAAAAGCTAACTATTTAATCTGCCTAATTAATAAGCACGATAAAAGGCAATAAATACTAATTAATTCATATATTCCTGATTTCATGCTTATAAATAAACATTCCATATTACTTTTTTCTTTCTTCCTTATTAATCCCAGTCATTTATTTCTGAAAATGCACTTTCTTATTTTTATCTCAGAAAAAAAGAATTTTGTTAATATATATACATATTTGAATTTGCTGGGCCGCCGCACCCGAGTCCAAATTTAGGATGGTGTCTGTGTGTCCTAAATGTTTATACTTGTCATACTAAATATTCATATTCGCACCCGTATTGAACACCCATAAACAAGTCCATGTAACATAGGTTACACATGGTATAAATGCATAAGACTTGAGCCATGTTTTCTTAAATTTCAAAAAGTTGAACTGAACTAAACTTAACTTAACTTAACTTATTTCAGTGTAAATTTATTACACATAATTGAACTTAACTAAACTTAACTAAACTAAACTTGATTGAATTGTAGTTGAAGAGAACATGACCTTACTTACAACCACTAGATCTTGATACAAGATAAAAAAAACTTATTATCCTGATTGTACAGCCAAGATTAACTATGATTAATAGTAGTTGTATGATTGCAAGGGCAGTAAATGAAGCATTCCAAGTGAAACAATATCAATCAATTTTATTATAGCGATACAATAACAAAAGAGCTGGATCTTAGAGGTGAAGTTATATTTTCCCCCGATCATTAGAAATTTATTTAATTTTTGTGATTATAAATTTATACCAACTTAATGGTCCTTCCCTTATTTCATCTTCAACTGATTACATTCCACAATAACTTTTGTTCCATAATGTTCATCTTATCCACATGTCTGAGCACATTTATTTATCTTATATCTCGTCTCTAATACACTCATGTTGTCAATAACAAGATTCAATTAAGACATTTTCTTCCCATTTATCCATTTTCAGGTATATTACCACAAATGAAAAACTAGTATCTGCGCAATTATGTATTAGCTCCCGAGGTTGAATTCTTTTGAGAAGAATGTGCCAATTACACGTACAACGTCTAGTTGTTCGTTAGAGACTGCTGATAAGACATGTAAAGTTCAACTCTTATTTTATGCCCAAACTTGAAGATACATTTCTCACACTTGTTATATCCAAGGTTGAGTTATGAAGCATAAAATGTCAAATACAAGTTTCATGTCCATTGTTTACCAATGAGTCAATGATTATCGATAGCACACATGAAATGTGCAGCATTACCCTTTATTACCAAACTTGAAGATGCCTATCGCATGCTTATTATAGTATAACCCCACTCACTGACTTCCGAGTTCTGACTGCTCAGAACACCATATTATATCACCGGCCACTCAGATCAAATGCCAACTTCCTAATCATTCTAGAAATGAATTTCATAAGCTATGAAGCCACATAATGCTTGGAAGTATTCAATATTCACATTATCCAACATTATGCCATTTTTCCAGAATTCAAAGGATTAATATACAGTAACCTCAAAATTTCCCAAGCTTCATTGATCTTATTAGTTATATTATATTAATCAAATGCATTCTGGAAAAACCATTGCATCTAATCATTTATGCATGACCTACATAAAAAAATTTTAAAAAAGAAAAAGTCTACACAAGTATATATAAAGCCACAAAAGCAACACGTTCTCAAGGCGGACATGCAAATACAGTCTCATAAATATTAGAAAATGCAAAAACCATAAAGACATGGTCAATTTTTAAAGCAAGTAAATGTAAAGCTGAAAATTTGATTATCATCCATAAATATGATTTTGTTCCCCCCTTTCTGATTAGAAAAGTTGTGACAAATGACTATTCACATAGCATAATAGGTAAAACTTCATAATCAATTACAAGGAAAATTAACTAGACTCTTTTTGCACAATTAATTTTCTAACCCAAACAAACAATTCACAGACATCAAAATGTAGCACTAAACAAACACAACATATAAAATGCAGATAAAAACCAATTCAAGACGCTGTATCCTTCAGAAAGAACAAAAAAAAGCCCAAATTTATTACTAAAGGTAAAAACCTAAATTGAAAACAGTAATAACCTGCAACAGTGACGGGAGAATCATCATCCTTGGATGTAACCTGATGGGGGCTCTTGGAAACCAGCTCTTCTTGCACTCGCTGGCAAAGAGAGCAAGCCATATGAACGACTTTCACAGCGATATCAAATTCTTTAGCGTAATTCTCCTCATTCTGCATGATTTCGATTGCAATAAAAGGTCAGATTAGCGAGAACAAGATGAAAAACCTAAGCCTCAAGCTATGGAGTCATCCCAGAAACAATAAATTCATGCGCCAATTGGAAGTATGAAGGTTCTTCGTAAAGAGATATTGAGAGGTGACATTTGTGGAAGAGTAATTTGTTTGGGTGGCGAGAAAATAATGGAAGGAAAAGGTTAATATTGCATCGCATCTCATGAAAGATTTTCCGAGAGCAATTTTTGGGGCTTTTTCAGCTGCATCCGCCAAAATCGTAGGATACCGAAAGATCTCTCCCCTTTATCGTTTATTTTTCAATTGTAGGGGTCAGCCTTCTTGGGTTGGGTTTATGTTTTAACCCAAAACTAATACACCAATCAAACTAATCTAGGAACTGACTTTACCCAAAGCTTATAATTATTACTAACATTTTGATGTTACTAGTGTTGGTGATGAATATCTTACATCGTTCTTGGAGGATCGGTTGAGTTTGTTTATAAGTAGGAATTTAAAGATCTTAACTTGTATGACGCGTATTAAAACCGCGAGGTTGGTCAAAACAGACAATATCATTCAAGTTGTTTATTATAATACGTTATCAGTACTATCGCGATGAGGGGTGTGTTAGAAATAAATATCCTACATCGCTCTCGGATGATCCACTGAGCTTGTTTATAAACAAGACCCTGAAACCCTTAAATTAAATGATGCATTTTAAAGTTGTAAGATTGATCGTAATAGGTGTCAAAACAGACAATATCATTCAAGTTATTTTTAACAATTAATTTTATTATCAGTAATAATCATTTATTTTAATAATTATTTAATAATATTTAATATTATCTCTTAATGATGATTATTAATGATTTATTATCATTGTTGTCATTTTAATAACTATTCACATGTAACTAATGATTCACTTCAATTTATTTTAGTCCAAAATAACATAACCTTATAAATCTCTTGCAAATATAATATAACACGATTTTTTTATTTCAACCAATTCATTATCTCTCATATTTAATTTGATATTTTATACTTTAAACAAATTTATCTTAGGACATGATATATAATTAATGATTCAGTTCAATTTATTTTAGTCCAAAATAACATAACCTTGTAAATCTCTTGCGAGTACAATATAACACAACTTTTTTTTAATTTCAACCAGCTCATTATTTCTCATATTTAATTTGATATTTTATACTTTAAACAAATTTATCTTACAACATGTTAATTTTTGTTAACACATGCCTCTAGAGTTGTTTATTTTCCATTTTATTTTATTATTTGAAACACGATTCAGTCTAATGTATTCTTAACAAAATATTTTTTCACTCACTTATACCTCTTTAAGGCTGTATAGAGCGCGTCAATCATTGCAAATAGGTGTTCTTTGTGCATTCTTATACATTGCTTGTAAGAATTCTCTACAAGCACGCACCGCGCAATTTGTAAATGTGGTACAAAAGCAAAATAGAGCATATGTGAGAAACAGGACCATAATATATACATGTGAGATACAAGTTTTGCGCTTTTCATAATACTTTTATATCAATATAAAAGCGTTATAAAACACAAGTCCTCACAATACTCTCAAACTTATACCCTTTTATACAACTTTTTACATCACATATATGATGAGGCATGTATAAGTGTGCTTAAAAATGTTTTCAATATGAAGTCACATATCAAACAAATTCACGCTTTGTGTGATGATATTTTTAAGATGGACCAAAAACTCATATAACCAATTTGAATTACAACCATTTAACATAGCATAAATTTCATGTAAAAATGATTCCGAAAACTTTAAATTAAAGAAAAAAAAAAGTTAAGACATACTATTATGATATGTGTATAAAACTTAAGCCATAAGTTATTTTCCAGTGCTTCTTATTCAACGCAGTTGAAATGTATATAAAACTTAAGCCACAAGTTAACATAACAATTAAAAACTTAATAAAGTCGTGACATTTATTAGTTTCAAGAAAGCCACTATTTTCATTCTCCCAGCTCCTTACTGTTTTTCTACTCAGAAATTAATTTTTTGTGGAAACTAATCACGTGTATCAAAAAGAAATTTAAATTCTGATTGATAATATCAACTCTAATATAACATGACTATCATGATTCTCTAAATTGAAAATCAGTTAACTTGTAAGGTTGAATATTCTGATCATTTTTATTAATTTAGAGTATGTTACGGACCCACAAACATACATCTACATCATTTTTTTAAAAAAAAATTATGGTAGTACTAAATATGAAGTACATCTTGACTATACTTTCTTAAGTCCTTCATGAGTTTAGATGAATTAATTAGAGAATATGTCCAGCTCGATCAAAAACCGAAGTAACCTTGGTTTAGTATAATATGGATTTTATTTTAATATTAAAACCAAGACCCGACCTTCCCGGCTTAAATAATAAGTAATATGTTAAAAATAGATATTTATTCTTGGTGTAATCTTAATAAAAGAATAAGTATATGATTAAAAATTCCAATTTCTTTATAATATTTAGGATCTAAGTTTAAGGTTGTTATTTGCAATTATTTTGTTGAAAGTAGATTTTGTATTAAATATTATGATTTTTAAAAAAAAAATTATGTAGGTTACACGGCCGGACTTAGAATTTGATATGTTTATAAAGTCCTGACCGAGGCTAGTAGGGTTACTAACATTCTGTCATTCTTCAATTTAGTTTTTCTAAGGGTAAATAAATTATAACATCCATGATTTTGCACAAATACAATACTGCTCTTTTGAGTTTTGTCACTATAACTAATATTTTCCTATGTTTTGTTTGCATTCAACTATTATCTCGTTGTGTTAATTTCATTACTATTATTCCATCCAAAGACTATTTTATATGATAAAATTATTCTTGTGTTTTGTAAATTCATTTACTTTTCTTTTCACAACATACTTTTATCTAAAAATCCATATCTTTTTTCCTTTTACCTTATTTAATTAAATGAGAACTCATATAATTTTCAAAGTGCTATACACTATGGTAAATCCACTAGAAATATATGTGATTTCGATTAAAAACAAGCAAATTTGAGACTTAATTATTTGAAAAATATTAAAAATTCTGAATAAAGTTGTTAGTTCATTTCTTTTCATATAAATATATTTATCTTTCATTTCCAATTTTCTACTTATGTTTCATAGAATTTCAAAATGAACATTTACAAAATTGCTTATGTTTTTATTAGTTAATAATGAAAAAAAAACAAAAATTAGTAATTTTTGCTGAAATTATATACCATTAGTTCAATGGAGATGTTACATGTAGTTATGGAGATGTTACATATAACTTATTTGTATTGATGTCCATAACCTTCACAATCAATTGTGTAACTCAAGTCTCTATATTTTCTTGTAATAGACTATAAATATGGACTTGTTCATAATTCATACATGAGATATATTGATATTATGCTTGCATTCTCTCTAATATTTCAATATTCTATTTGTGTTATTCAATATAATATTATTTCTAATACATTATCGGCACGAGTTTGCTCCGTCAACCAATTCATACGAGATCACTATAGAAATTAATCTTGAAATAAGGTGTTGATATTATTTTATACAAGTTTCATTTTTATCTTTGTTCTTATATTTTTCTTTTGGTGTAATAGATATGTCGAAACTTGCAAACATTGAATTTGTGGCACTTGATATTTCTGGGAGTAACTACCTTTTATGGATGCTAGATGCAAAAATTCATTTCGATTCCATGGGTCTCAGAAAAATAATAAGAAAAGAAAATGATGATACTCTGCAAG
>CATIWQ010009903.1:0-24599 GCA_949673415.1 Euphorbia schlechtendalii
AACCGAATCGCATCTTCATATAAGTGCTATATGCATACTCGAATATTACCTTCTCTTAAGCATAGTATAAAGTATAAAGGACATAAAAAGCACACTTTGATTAATTTCTCTCAAGGCATTTTTAGGTAACCTAGGATGCTATAACACTCTCAGTGGTTGCATTTTATGCTCCATACCACTCTCCCCTTTTTTCAATGGTTGCATTTTATGCTCCATACCACTCTCTCATTTTTTTCTTTTAAGCATATGTTTTTGAACTACTTTGTACTTTGCACCCATTTTTCATGCTATGCCTTCTTTTCTCTTTTTCACTCAATGAATGGTTGCAGTTTCTGCAAAAGGGTACAGTTAAAAAGAAGGCATTAACTATAATGAAACCTTTTCACTAGTGGCCATGCTAAAGTCTATCAGGATACTCCTTGCCATCACCGCTCATTACGATTATGAGATTTGGTAGATGGATGTAAAGATAACATTCCTTAACGGGAGTTTGGACAAGGATGTGTTTATGGCACAACCCGAGGGTTTTACATCCAAGGATGGCTCGAAGGTATGCAAGTTGCAGAAGTCCATTTTTGGACTTAAGCAAGCATCAAGGAGTTGGAATATTAGGTTTGACGAGATAATTCGAGAAATTGGTTTTGTGTCAAACACTAATGAGCCTTGTGTATATAAGAAGGCTAGTGCGAGTGTAGTCATTTTCCTTGTATTATATGTCGATGACATATTACTGATAGGAAACGATATTCCTTTTCTTCAAATAGTTTAGTCATGGTTGTCAAAGAAGTTCTCTATGAAAGACCTTGGAGAAGTAACTTTTATACTTGGTATAAAGTTCTACTGAGATAGATCTAAAAGGTTGCTAGGTCTTTCGCAAAGTACATATATAGACATGGTTTTGGCTAGATTTAACCTTGAGCAGTCAAGAAAGGGTTATGTCCCAATGTCTTATGGGATTAACCTTTCTAAATCTGAGTGTCCGAGAACACAAGAAGAGAGACTGCACATGAATGGAATACCTTATGCCTTAGTGATAGGATCCATCATGTATGTTATGGTATGCACTCGCCCTGACGTCTCACATGCTTTGAACATCAAGAGCATATTTCAATCTGACCCAGATGAGAAGCACTAGATGGCCATTAAAAGTATCCTTAATTACTTACGTAGGACTAAGGATATGTTTTTAGTAAGGTGATCTCACCTTGAAGGGATACACCGATGTGAGTTTTTAGTTTGTCAGGGATGATTATAAGTCCAAGTTAGGGTATGTGTTTATGTTAAATGGAGGAGTAGTTGTTTGGAAAAGTTTCAAACAGGATACGACTGTCGATTCAAACATGGAATCTGAGTATTTAGCTCCCACAAAAGGGGCTAAAAAAGTTGTCTAGCTTAAGGGATTTATTGGTGATCTCGGTGTATTGTCTAGCATTGTAAATCTAATAGTGGTGTATTGTGATTACAATGGGGATATTTCTAAGGCAAAGGAACCACGATCTCATCACAAAAGTGAACATATACTCAAGCAGTACTATCTCGTTTAGGAGATGGTAGCTAGAAAAGATATAAATTTAGAATACATCTCGACGGATCGGAATCTAGCAGATTGGCTTACTAAGCCATGGACTCAGATCAAACATGACAAGCATGTTAACAAGTATGGCATGAAGCACATGGGTAATTGGCTCTAGTGCAAGTGGAAGATTGTTAGACATGATGTATACCCTAGAGGTAATTAGGACGATATATCTTTATTAGCTATAATTTAAAAACAGTTTCGTATTATTATTAATAATAATAATTAAGGCATCTTTGTTATTTATCAATGCTTTTAATTTATTTATGTATCTCGCTGGTATCATATATGTATAACATTAAATATGTATATGCGCATTGATGAGATAAAGTTTGTGACTACTTCTAGCGTAAAGGTGCGAGGACATAATGGGAGCCATGTGGTATGAGAACTGCACATACGTGTTACTATGAATAGTCTAGATATCCCTAGTCATAGTTTCATTAAGATTGGACATCAATGGAATAGATAGACTAGCTTGTATAGACTTACTCCTTGGATTAGATCCAAGCAACCGATCTCACAAGCTAAAGGTGCTACCTTGAGTTAACACATGAATGTATTCGAATAATACAATGGAGACTGCTATAAGACAAACACTCGGAAATAACTACATCCATGTGTTGGTGTCATGTCTTATTAAAGTAGCAATATAGTATCCTCAGACTTGATATACTAGTTACCTTATGTAGGAATTATTATTTGGGCCATACTTATTCACACCCTGGCGATCAAGATGACACAGGTGATTATGAGTATAGTGATTATCACATTTTAGTAAGCCTAGTAGTCAACATGAGATCCATCGCTCCTAATATAGTGATATAGTGGGAGATGTACCTTAGGGCCCCTTGTTGAAGTGACACACTCATAAACCTCTTATTAGAGTATAAGATTGATAGAATGGGTTTATAGTCAATCTTAATACATAATGGCTGAGTGATGTTCTTCGTGAATAAGTCTAATTCCAGGATAGATACGACTATTACATAAGCTGACACTTAAAAATAAACTGGATGGTACTTAACCTGATGGAAGGAGTGTATTGTATTGGTTGCTAATGCAAAAACGGATCAAGTCACAAGCATGTGACGTTTCAAGTATCAGGGGATCATACACCTTTGCTAGAAAGCCCATTTGATCATCTACAGCTATCGAGTTCCATATCGGTCTGGAACACTAAGCCTAAAGGTTCCCGGATGGGAAGCCAAGTTTATGTTAACCTCTAGCAGCTCAATGCTTTGGGATCTTATCAGGTCACACACTTTGGGTCTTTATCGAACTAAGTAAAAAACCTATAGACTACGTCAATGCTGAGAATATCTGGTTATTGAATTCACTAGAAGAATTATTATTTGGTTGGACTAAATTAATAATTTAAGGGAATAAAGAGAAAATAGGGAAAAATAGCACAGAGCATAGCAAAGAAATTTTCCCATTGCAAGTGGTCCCCAAAAGAACACGGGATGTTCGGAGTGGGGCCTACGCGGCTGCCCCGTGAGTTGAAAAGCTCACAGGCCGCTAGAGCGCGAGGCATGCCCGTGCGCGCTTGCGGGCTGTAGGCTCGAAAGTGCTACCCTTGGTAGCACTTGCACTGGCTTACCGTGCAAGGCCGCTAGAGCGGTGAGCAAGCAAGCTCGCAAGCATGGGATTGCCTTGTGGTAGGATCTATGGGTTAGCCCGCAAGTCCAAGTTACCCGCGTGGCTAACCTGCTAAGTGGGGTGGGATATTCCCATCCCACTTTGTGTTTGAGGTGGAGTCAACACTCCACATTTTTCCCTATATATAGGCCTCATGCTCCTCTTTATTCCACACTTCAGCTCAGCTTTTCCTCTGAGTTCGATAACTCTTTCTTCGTTCATTGTGTGAGATCCTTCATGAGTTTCTCCAAACAATGAAGAATTCTTTTGAAGAATCTTTCTAATTAAAATGAGCCTTCTCGGTTTTATTGTTAGGTTGGTCTTCGAGCGATCTGGCAGCTACTGTTTACTAATGGGTTCTTCCTCAACAAGGTTTTGGTCAGTGAAGATCCTTGTGGATCAATCGTAGAAGCCATCCTAGTTTGGAGGCTCATGCTAACCAAGTTCTACCGAATTACTCTAAGGAAACACCTCAACCAAACAAAGAGAAAGCATGCATCAACTAGCAATGTTTTAAACTTGGATGCTATGTTTCTTTTATAAGCTTTACAAACCTAAAAGAATCTATGGTACATTTTAACTTAGATTATATCAATCATGGTAGTTAGGAGATCCTTAGGTTAATTTTAAGTTTTGAAATTCCGCCTTACAACATTTGCATGTTCAATTACTATCTTGATTAACCAGCATTAACAAAATAACCATGGTTAGGACCCATCCATTTGCATCTCATGCAATTGCTAATCCATTTGAGTTCTCTTTCTTGAGACATGCGTTGTACGACTCCTCATATATGTCTCTAATCTTGCATTAGCTCCAATAATATGGACAACTAACCCATTTTAGTTCAGGCATTAAACTCATCTAGTCTCATGACTAAATAAATGTTAAGGGAAGGCATGTTGTAGATGTACTTACATCCTTTAATAAAGTTCGTATCACGACTTATGACGGGAAGACTATATACAACCATAATATTGTTGTGGAAATTTTATTGGTGCCGCTGGTCTCGCCCTAGTCTAGGTCTTATATGATGGATATGACTATGAAAATGATAATTCCGGGCTATTTGGAATTATTAACTCTAAAGGAACATTCTCGAGACTGGTATATCATAATCATTCAATTATGCCAAAACTCCACATAGCATGCCAAACAAACAAAGTCCATGTTTAAGTCATTGCACCTATGTCTATAAGTTTTAATTTAACAACATAACTCACGTTTGTGAAACTATATGGGGGATCTAATTCCCGTACTAGAAATCGACTAAGTCATACTGACGGAGATTTCCAGTTAGGAGAGGCCCTCCTGTGAGTGGACGACACGAAGCGGCGGGTAGAGGGCGCGCGGGATGATAGGCGCGGTCCACCGGGGTGTTTGGAAAAAGAAAGCACCGGGTCGGGGACTCGGGAAAAAGGTTGAAAGAGAAAAAGGCGAAAATGTTTTAGATCGGTTTGAACCCGAATCCGCAGTCTCTTAGTGTGCAGTCACCACCTGGATTAGATCTTTCTAGGAATTAGAGTCCTGTGAGGCTTAACGTCCAAGGGACGGCCCACCAAGACACAGAGATTCGGGTCCGGGATAAGTTGTTTATTTCTTAAGTGATCACATTATGTTACATCTACAGAAAACCGTATTTTCTTAGTTATGCATATTCGCACTTAGGTCATTTTTCCAGTTTACATGCATGATTAACATATAAAAAAGCAGTAAATCCATCCACAATGCAAAATAATAAACCATCCATAAAACAGTAAGTAAATGCGGAAAGAAAAAATTACAAGGCTTTCAAAAATCGGGGGATGCAACCGCCCGCTACCCTATTAATTGCATTTTCCGTAAAATATGTGTAATACCCGAAGGAAAAAATAAAAGCCTAAACATACATCTAACCTGCATCCACAAAGGTTAGCACAGTGGATATATCACGTATGTTCGATTTGATTTTAGTGAGGCCTGTGTGGCCTATAAAAAACATCGACGATTTTAAAGTTGTTAACTTAAATAAAAATAGTTCATTTTTATTTACACGTATGTTGGTCAATTTTATTAGTGAAAATGACCGCATGGCAAAATGTGAGGTCTGTTATCCGGGAATATATTTTATTCCCTTCGTGGGGGTATTCTAATAAAAAATTAAAAAGAAATAAAAGAACAAGGAGAATTACAACATTATTTACAATAACAAGGAATAAAAATAATTCCTAGGCCGAAAATAAAAATTAAAAAGCAAAGAAGATGAGCATGGAATTTGCAGCTCTAGGAACTCATAGGCTTTACCTTTTTTGGCGTGAATCCACTTCAGCGTGTCCGTTCGATTCCCGGGAGCGTTCCTCGTTCATTTTTGTAGTTATTGTAGTTTAATGTGGAAAAGTAATTGTTTGGTTGGAAAATAAAGTGTTTATTTATTCAAAAGATAATCAGACTCGGGTTCTAAATTTATTTTAGGCCCGAGAATATCTGAGGATTTTAGAAGAAATTTGATGAAGAAATTTGATTTTAAGATGAAGAGATTTGAGATCCAAAAGTTTTTTGGATCCGAAAAAAAGTTAGCAGAAAATAAGAAATATTGTTTGTATTTTTTTATCTGAAAGAGAGGTTTTTTCTCTCTGAATTTTCGATACCCGTATACTGAAAAAGACCCGACTATTTATAGAAAAAAGTCCCGAAAAATCCAAAATAGGGAGTAGTTGGCGAGGCCTCGCCAGAAGGCCTAGAGAGGCCTCGCCTAGCTCTTGGCGAGGCCTCACGAACTCGCCAGAACGTCTGGCGAGTTCGCCAGACAACCTGGCGAGGCTTGCCAAGGTCTAGCGAGCCTTGCCAGTGTCTTGGTAATGCTCGCCAGAATCCTGGCAAGCCCCGCCAAGGTATGGCGAGCTTCACCAGGTCACTGGCGAGCCTCGCCAGGCCCCTGGCGAGGTTGGCCGGCGAGCCATGCCTCGCCAAGTATAGGCGAGGTGGGCTTCAGGTCCGGCTTCTGGTCACATTTTTGAAATTTTTTTTGTATTTTTATATATTTTTATAGTTAGTTTTCTGAATTAAAACCCTATTAAATTCAACGACAAGGAAGGCTCCCATTTGAAGATCATCGGACGATCGAAAATCGTGTGATTCAAGGATAAATTTCTCGGAAAGCCATCATCATTGAATGCGCGAGCTGGTACAAAAATCCCTTGCTCACAGTTGCTCCTCGTGTGATAATTGGTGGTTGTATAACCAATATTATCACACGAAAAGAGCGGAGGGATTGAGAATATACCTCACCGGTGTGGCCAGCGACTTCTTATTCCCGATTGGTGATAACATAGGCCTTCCTTTCTGGCACTGTGTCTTCATAGGGTTGTCCATTTCTTTCTTCGGAATCCCTTACGTACTTGATACCCCTTGTGGGCGGGTCGATCGTTTCTTTCTGCGGCGTCCCTGTTGTAGTCGGCAACCGTTTCATTCTTCAATTGATAAATGAGACTGTTTCTTTCCCCAGCCATCAAGATAATTATTTCCTTCTTCGGTCATTTTTTGAGTTGACTTGCTTCATGTAACAAATCAGAGAAAAGACAATGTTAATACATTTGGTGGTGAATGTTTTAATTATTTGATTGAGTTTATGCGAAGCAAAAATTTTTGCCCCTTCAATCAAAAATTAAAACATGGTGAATAAATAAGTTTAAAAAGTCAGGGATATCCCGAGAATTGCTCTGTTGTAGGAGGCTTTTGTTGCAATGTCGATTTTAGGCTTGAGTGGGCCGTCATCTTATTTGTGGGTTCCTCATGTGGAGGTGGTGATTTTTGTTTATCAAGATAGTGTTACCTCAATTCGGCATCGTCTTTACCTGTAAATGATATGATGCTTATGTGATGTATGCATGATTTATGCATGAACAATAGTTATCATATGATGTATATAGGCGTCGTGGGCTTCGTTCATTGAAGAGCCTTCTCTTGTGCTGGTGCATGGTTGCCCCTATGACTTGTCTCGTTAGGGATTCCACGGATGACTCCCTCAAAGTGATGACCATGGGTTTGTTGAATCAGATTCGAGTTCATAGCTTGGATCTAATTTGAGGAAAGCCTAGATGAGTAGTTGATCCCGCGTTGTGTTAGCGATGATCGCTTGGAAGCCGTTAGCCTGAAGTGTTGAAGGAATATGATGCTTTGTATCGTTCCGAGGAGGAGATGATGAATTTGATATTTCTTTAGTTCTAAGTTTTGCATAAATTGCCCTTGTGGGTTTTCAATCTATCGAACCTTGTCTTAATTTTTTCCTGGATCGCCCTTTCAGGTTTTCAATCCAGCAGACTCATTTTTCTTTATTTTTTTAATTTCTTTGGATGTTTTGGATGTTTACTTGCGACACTCTACCATTGGCATGCAAGCAATCAAAATAGACATATGCATAAAGATTCAGCAAAAACGATAATTCATTGATGAACTTAACAAGGGTATAAATGTTTCAAATGATTTGACTCCTGCCATCAATTAGCCCTTTCAGGTTTTCTAACCGATGCGATTCTCTTGATGTCCTAAGTTTTGCCTAAGCCGCCCTTTTCGGGTTTTCAACTCAGCGAACTATTCTTTTTGTGTTTTGAAAAGAAGCCCTAATTTTTGCTCAACTAACCGAGTGTTAATTGACAGGCTAATTTCAAATTTATTATTTTGTTTGTACTACTTTTTAGAGATTTATTTCTTTCACCTATGCGTGATAGCAATTGTGTAAGATTTGGTAGATTTGGTATATCAGTAGCCATCCATGTCTATGACTTCATTTGTTGTCTCGTTCAGCATTTTTGACCGATTGGTTGGTGCTTGCGTCACTTTGCTGGCTTGAGGTGTATGTGATGATGAGTCTTGATGATTGGCGTTTCCTCTGATCGTGCAATTATTGCAAATAGTAGTGTGTCATGCGAAGGAGTTGTTGACGTGTTCAATAATCTGGCTCCTTTTTATCTTTAGTATTGACCTTTTTATGGTCCTTTATCGGATATTCAATTTGTTTTTACCTTTGCTTGATTGTTCTATGAATGGTGGTAATCTGTGTGATGCAGTTGTTGACGTATTCAACAATCTGTCTCCTTCTTTGTGGCATTGCGCTGGTTGTTTGATCTTGTGAATGGTTGTGATGGAGTTGTTGACGTGTTCAACGATTTATCCCAATCTTTGTGATATTGCGCTGGTTGTTTGGTCTTGTGAATGGCTGTGATGGAGTTGTTGACATGTTCAACGATTTGTCTCCTTCCTTGTGATGTTGCGCTGGTTTTTTGGTCTTATGAATGGTTGTGATGGAGTTGTTGATGTGTTCAACGATTTGTCTCCTTCCTTGTGATGTTGCACTGATTTTTTGGTCTTGTGAATGGTTGTGATGGAGTTGTTGATGTGTTTAACGATTCATCTCCTTCTTTGTGATGTTTGGTCTTCTGAATGGTCGACATTTTATCCTTATTCTAGCTCCGATCCTTTTGATCTTTGCATGTTTTGTTCTCTTGGTTGAGTCGATGGACATTTCGTGCTTGGAGATCTTTCCATTGATCTTTCATCCTTGTATGATGAGGCAATTGCTATCACGCTTTGTCTAAGTACATGTATTTATCTCTCACTTTCCCTCAAGAGTCAAATCATTTGAATTTATTATGGGGAATCCATTTATACCCAAATTAATTTCATGAAATGATGTGTCACACGTGCTAAAAACATTATGTATATGTTTATGCAAATGCGTGATATCGTTGATAAAATATCAAGCAAGTAAACAAAGTTCAATTTATTCAACAAATAATTCAAAAGCCCCGTGGGCAAAGTAGCTGAAAGCTAAATTATTACATAATCATCTATCACAAGTTAGTGCCTCCCATAGGTGTCCATGGATTCGAAGTGCTCCATCCGCTCTGACTTCTCAAACACTTCTTGATAGCTAGAGAAGCTATCAGATTCGAATTTGTTCCTGTATGGTGGCAGTGCACCGTCCAGCAGCTTTGTTATCATCTCCGATAGAGTCAAACGAGTCTGCAGCCTGACCTGTGTAGCCATCCAACATGTATAGTAGGATTTGAAGTTTTCACCCTACCTTTGTCTTATAGCCTCTAAATGTTGCATTGTGGTTTCCATCTGAGAGTTAAAACCATAATGCTCCAGCATAGCTTGAGCGAGGCTTCTAATTGGTAGCTATGTCCATCGGAAGGTGGCTGTACCATTCGTTGAAGGGGTGGCCTAAGGTGACGATGAAGAGCTTAGCCACCATTCGATCGCTGACCCTTAATGCTCTCATCACCTTCTGATAATGTGTCAAGTGAGCGTGCGGGTCGCCAGATCCTACGTACTTCTCAAATTGAGGCATTGCGAAGTTTGGGTTAAGCTGTCTTCATCCCCGACCATTGGTTGTGTAGGGTATGTCTTCCTTAGGTGGCCACCGTGAATGGCCAAGAATTGTTGCCATAGTTCCGCCATGCCAGGTTGTTGGAGGATGGCATCCCCTGCGCTTAGATAAGGGCCATATTATCCCTAGGGATATATCGCAAAGTGGGGTAGTTGAGGTGCCTAGAACTGTGAGGTGACAGACGTACTCCAGTTAGGAATAAGTTGTTGGTAAAAGGGCCTTGGTGAGAATGCGGGCTGGACAGTTTATCTAGGGATGAATGGATTCTGGTTCAGCTGACTTTGTCCTACCCCAAACTGATAAAAGGTAGTTGGAAGTACCATGTGTGAGATGGGAGGTCCCCTTGTCGGATTGACATTGTTAAGGGTGACCTCTAGGTTGGACACTGCATTCTGGGTCCTCCCGAGGTGTTGGCGAATGAGCATAGCTAGCTGTTCATTATTGGCAAAGACGTTTATGGCAGCTGCAATCTCGGCGCTCAACTATGACTATTGAGAACTCTATCCCATATGGACAGGGTGATCTTCCCTTGCACCTTCTCCTTGTGGATTGGCCATAATAGTGCGTTGAGCTGAATCTGAGTCTGAACCAGAGTCCTCACTTGAGTCAATGTACAGAATCCCATCCAAATTGGCCATAATTGGGGAAACATGAACTAGGCAATGACCAGGCCTCTTCCAAGCCCATTTGATATACGAGCGAAATATTAGACCATGCATGTAAGATTCATGATATGACTCATGATATGGGTAATGCATGAGATTTTTAATGTTATGGCTGCATCCACAAGGGGTTATAGCATGCCATGATGTGAAAGAACATGTATGTCAGTCCATTTGAAACAAACAGGTTAGTCATTAAATAAAAATGAAAACATGTGGAAATGAAAATCCAACAACGGGGGTTTGATTTGAGATTTGTACAATGAGTGATGTAAGTGAGTTGACTAAGCTACCTGTGTGGTAATAGGTCAATGGTTTGAGGCTTTGTACTATGACTAGGTCTCATGGGATGAGGAGGTCAAAATGTGACGTACCCTAATGAAATGAAGACAACTACCGTATGTGGCTATCTGAAGAATGATTTGGTTATTTTGCCTAAATAGGGCGGAGTTTCGGATACCTATTTAGTCATCGCTATTTAAGGGTATGTGGTGATACATGAATTTTTACCTCGTGTGGGCAAATGATTCGGGTATGAGGCGTATACCCTTGAAGATTTGGTAAGGTAAGACTTTCGAAGTAAGTTTTCCTCGTGTAGGCTTAGGTTAGGACATCAAATGTGGGAAAAAAAGATTTAGGGTAGGTATTTTCCCTATATGGGCTTTTGGTGTGTATAATTGCCCTAGAAGGGCTGTGAGCTAGATGTTGAGTAGACATCTCATGGGTATTGGGGTGGAAAGGTTATTTCCCCTTGAGGGTCAAGTGTCGGACGTTAAGTGGACATCACGTAGTAAAAGGATGGTATGTTTTCCACGTGCAGGCTAATAGCAGGATGTCAAGTGGACATCTTGCTGAAAAGGGCTAAGTGATGTTCCTAAGTGGTTTTGTCCTAGGGTGACACGATCTATAGTGTCAACTGTGCCTAAGTGTATGTGGTATCATGATTATAACATGATATGTACATTTAATATCATGAGTATGTGTGTTCGAGTGTCTGCACAAAAATTCATGGTTAGTATGACATTTGTACAATGATAAATATACAAGTAGCACATAGCATGCAACGTCATATCTTCCAACCATCAACTCTCGCGTGTAGGGTTTTTGGCTTGTCTCTATCCTAAGTTTGGTTCATCTTAGTATTATGAAGATACTAAGGAGCTTACCTACAAGAAAATATAATGCATGGTTGGGTAACACCCTAGGAAAAATGCCTATGGTTTATTTACATGAAGGTTACAAATGGGTTGCTGATGTAGAAGGTTCATGTTGCGCTAAAATACACTCCAAGCCTCTAACGAGGGAGGTACATGCGATATGGTAACAAGTGCTCCACTCGCTCAAGTACTATCTTTTCTTAGGGAGGCAGATTAGTACAAGAGAAAGCTTCGCGGTAATAAGGGTACCTTAGAATTATGGGCTAATCCCTTCTACTGCAATGTGTTATTATGAATATGTCATAATTAAGATAAAACGGAATAATGTGATCAATAATTTTCAGCACTTATCCAAAATATAAAACCTTTAAAAAAAGATTTAGAAAAAATCCCTAGCGGAGTCGCCACTGTGAGCGGATGACATGGAGCGGTGGGCAGAGGGCGAGTGAGATGATAGGCGCTGTCCACCGGGGTGTTTGGAAAAAGAAAGCACCGGGTCGGGGACCCGGGAAAGAGAAAAAGGTGAAAACATTTTAGATCGGTTCGAACTCGAATCCACCATCTCTTAGTGTGGAGTCACCACCTGGATTAGCTCTTTCCAGGAATTGGAGTCCTGTGAGGCTTATTGTCCGAGGGATGGCCCACCAAGACACAGAGATTCGGGTTCGGAATAAGTTGCTTATCTCTTAAGTGATCACATTATATTACATCTACAAAAAACCGTATTTTCTTAGCTATGCATATTCTCACTTAGGTCGTTTTTCAAGTTTACATGCATAATTCACATATAGAAAAAGTAGTAAATCCATCCACAATGTGAAATAATAAATCATTCACAAAACAGTAAGTAAATGCGGAAAGTAAAAATTACAAGGCTTTCAAAAATCGGGGGATGCAACCGCCCGCTACCCTATTAATTACATTTTCCGTAAAATATGTGTAATACCTGAAGGAAAAAATAAAAGCCTAAACATACATCTAACCTGCATCCACAAAGGTTAGCACAGGGGATATATCACGTATGTTCGATTTAATTTTAGCGAGGCCCCGTCAGGCCTAAAAAAAAAATCAGCGATTTTAAAATTGTTAATTTAAATAAAAATAGTTCATTTTTATTTACACGTATGTTGGTCAATTTTATTAGTGGAAATGACCGCATGGAAAAATGTGAAGTCTGTTACCCGGGAGTATATTTTATTCCCTTCGTGGGGGTATTCTAACAAAAATTAAAAAGAAATAAAAGAACAAGGAGAATTACAACATTATTTACAATAACAAGGAATAAAAATAATTCCTAGGTCAAAAATAAAAATTAAAAAAAAGAAGATGAGCATGGAATTTGCAGCTCTGGGAACTCAAAGGCTTTACCCTTTTGGCGTGAATCCACTTCGGCATGTCCGTTCGATTCCCGGGAGCCTTCCTCATTCGTTTTTGTAGTTACCGTGGTTTAATGTGGAAAAGTAATTGTTTGGTTGGAAAATAAAGTGTTTATTTATCCAAAAGATAATCAGACTCGGGTTCTAAATTTATTTTAGGCCCGAGAAAATATGAGGATTTTAAAAGAAATTTGATGAAGAAATTTGATTTTAAGATGAAGAGATTTGGGATCCAAAAGTGTTTTGGATCCAAAAAAATGTTAGAAGAAAATAAGAAATATTGTTTGTATTTTTTTTATCTGAAAGAGAGGATTTTTCTCTCTGAATTTTCAAGCCCCGTGTACTGAAAAAGACCTGACTATTTATAGAAAAAAGTCCCAAAAAATCCAAAATAGGGAGTAGTGCCTCGCCAAGAGGCCTAGCGAGGCCTCGCCAGCCTGGAGAGGGAAGCCTCGCCAAGGGAGGCTTGGCGAACTCGCCAGAACGTCTGGCGAGTTCGCTAAGCAACTTGGAGAGGCTCGCCAAGGTTTGGCAAGCCTCACCAGTGTCCTGGCGATGCTCGCCAAATCCCTGGCGAGCCTCGCCAAGGCATGGCGAGGTTTGACAGGTCATTGGCGAGCCTCACTAGGCCCCTGGCGAGGTTGGCCGGCGAGCCATGCCTCACCAAGTATAGGCGAGGCGGGCTCCAGGTCCGGCTTCCAGTTACGTTTTCAAAATTTTTTATGTATTTTAACATATTTTTTAGTTAGTTTTCTGAATTAAAGCCTTTTTAAATTCAGCGACGAGGAAGACTCCCATTTGAAGATCATCGGATGGTCGAAAATTGTGTGATTCAAGGATAAATTTCTCGAAAAGCCGTCATCATTGAACATGTGAGCTGGTACAAAAATCCTGTGCTCACACCTCCTTAAAGTGAATGAGAAGTCAAGTCCAATCCTTACTAAAATAACCACGAGTACTTCTATTCGTTGTACCATGGAAAACTATGATTTAAAGATTTCGTTCTTTAATTGAGTGAAGTACGGGACAACCCTCAATCAAAGCATCTACACGTGTGGTAAAACATTGCTAATTTATATTATAATCACCTAGACAAAGTTTGACCAACACCTTAATCTAGTTATCACATCATTTTTTATAACAGGAATTGAAACCTAAGTCATGCATAGAATACTTTATTCAATTCATAGAAAATATCATTTTAACATTTTATAATCAATCATACATAGCATGAGGTAGGCTATGTTATCAATGCTGGTTAATCAAGACAGTAATTTAAAATGCAAACATTATAGGCAGAATTGCAAAATGTAAAATTAACTTAAAGATTTCCTAAGCATTCCATGATTGATATAATTTAAGTTAAAAGGTTCCATAGATGCTTATAGATTTACAAAACTTATAAAAGGAACCTATCATCTAAGTTTAGAACATTACCATTTTATGCGTGCTTCTTTTCCTCATTTGGTTGTAGCGTCCCCTTACAGCAATACAGCAGAACTCTATTAGCACGAGCCTCTAAACTAGGATAGCCTCTATGATTGATCCACATGGATCTTCGCCGACAAAAACCTCGTTGAGGTAGAACCCATTAGTAGACAACATCTTCTAGACCGCACGAAGACCAACCCGAAAATATTAACTAAGAAGGCTCACTTAAATTAAAAAGAGCCTTCAAAAGAACTCTTCGTTGTTTGGAGAAACTAGTGAAGGATCTCGCACAATGAATGAAAAAAGATATGTCAAACTCAAAGAGAATGGCTGAGCTGAAGTGTGCAATAAAGAGGAATTGGAGGCCTATATATAAGGAAAAGGGAGAGTTTTGGACTCCCTCTAAAACACTATGTGGGATGGGAATATTCCCAACCCACATGCGGGTTGGCTGCGTGGATCACTAGGACCCGCGGGCCAACCTGCGGCTTCCTCCCACAAGGAAAGCCCTAACTGGCTTGCCTTCTACTACAAGCTTGGTTTACGAGCCTGTGCAGCAGGCCCGCGCAACCACTTCCTTGGGTAGCACTTACGAGCATGCAGCCCACTAGCGCATGGGCTTTCCCCCAGTGATAATGGCCCCCGAGCTTTTCAACTCATGGGGCAGCCGCGCAGGCCCCACTCTAAACATCCCATGTTCGTTTGGGGCCCACTTGTAATGGGAAAAATTCCCTTGCTCTTCTCCGTGCATTTTTTCCCTATTATCTCTTTATTCCGTTAAATTATTAATTTGGTCTGACCAATAGATAATTCTTCCAATGAATTTGACAAGTAGATATTCTCGGCATAGACCTAGTCTATAAGTTTATTACTTAGTCTGATAAAGATCCAAAGTGTGTAACCTCATAGGATCCCAAAGTATTGAGCCGCTAAAGGTTAACCTAAACTTAGCTTCCCATCTGGGAACCTTTAGGCTCAGTGTTCCAGACTGATATGGAACTCAATAGCTCTAGACTATTAAATGGGCTTTCCAGCAAAGGTGTTTGATCCCCCAATACTTAGAACATCACATGCTTGTGACTTTATCCGGCTATGCAGTAGTAACCAGTACAATACACTCCTTCCATCAGGTTAAGTACCATCTAGCTTATTGAGCTTGGATTAAGTGTCAGTTCATGTAATAGCTGTAGCTATACCATGAAACAATGTACTCTCCAAGAAAGTGACATCCTCTAGTAGTGCAATGCTCTTTCTTTCAAGTTGATCTCTTCCATAAGCTGCATTAGTAAATCCTTTTAGGGAGGAATCTCCATTACTGGGGAACCTGTGAGAACGGGATTTTGTACCAGCTCGCGTGTTCGATGATAACGGCTTTTCGGTATTTTTATCCTTGAATCGCACAATTTTCGACTGTCCGATGATCTTCAAATGGGAGCTCTCCTCCTAAAAAATAATGTTTTGGGTCCTAAAATAAATATTTAGGACTGTAAAAAAAATATTTAAAAACCTCAAAGTGAAAATTTGAAGGCTTAAAATATTTTTAAAAGACATAAATGAATATTTAAGTGTTCAGAATTATTTAATTAAATCATTTGTTTGTTTTTTAAATGTATATATTTTTAAAAAATAAAGAGGAAATAAAATTGTATATATATAATTATAAATAAATAAAATATTTAAATATTTTCTAAAAAATAAAGAAAAAGTACAATAAAGTGGCACAAAGAATCCGGGATTTCTTTGGGCGAGCCCAAGAAAATTCTCCTTTATAGGGGGAATTCTTTTGAATTCCCCCTATAAATAGAGGGGCCTATTTTTGGATTGAGGGACCAATTTTTGACCCAAAAAAATTATTTTCTCCTCGATGAAATTCTAAAAATATTTTTCTTTTTATATCGACAAAAAAAATTATTTTTCTTGATAAAATAATTTTGATTCTCTTACATCTTTCTTGAAAATTCTTTAATTATATTCAGATCCAAAATACGTTTGGACTCCAAACTTGATCATTTTCAAACCAATTTTTCTCCATCTTTTTCTAAAAAATCCTTAAATATTCTCGGACCTAAAAAAATTTAGAGTCCGAGTCTGAATATTTTTTGGATAAAAATAACATATATTTTCACACACTAAAATCATAACTAAAAACGTATGAGGAATGCTCCCGATGATCAAGCTGATACGTCAACATGGATTCGCACCGAAAGGGTAAGCCTGTGAGTTTCAAGAGCTGCTTTTTCCTGTGTATTATATTATGATATTTGTTTTCTCCTAAATTTTGAGGTGAACTCGATTTTCGTCATCGACCTAAGATTTATTTTATTCTTTAAATTTTATTTTATTAATCCCTTTTATTTAATTATTTATTTAATTGTGGAAATTCTCATATGTAAATGTTAGAATACCCCCATGAAGAAAATAAAAATTATTCCCGAATAACAGACCTCGGTTTTTGCCATGCGGTCATTTTCATTAAATAAAAACGAGCAACATATGTGTTAATGAAATGAATTGTTTTCTTTCTAAACAAGAATTTCAACCGTCGATATTTTAATTAAGCCACACAGGCCTCATCAAAATTAAATCGAGCATACGTGTAAATATTCATGTTGTGTTATATCACTTGTGCTAACATTTGTGGATGTAAGTAGATTAGGTTAGATTTATGCATAGGATTTTATTTTCCTCCGGTATTGCAAATATTTTAACGAAAATGTAATTAATAGATTAGGC
The DNA here is from genome assembly GCA_949673415.1 of Euphorbia schlechtendalii. Taxonomy (NCBI): domain Eukaryota; kingdom Viridiplantae; phylum Streptophyta; class Magnoliopsida; order Malpighiales; family Euphorbiaceae; genus Euphorbia; species Euphorbia schlechtendalii. The sequence goes on from CATIWQ010009903.1 coordinate 16,947, forward strand.
GGGCAGTTGCATTTCCCGAGGTTTTGCAATCTTAATCTTTACTTTTCCACATTTATTTATCGCTTTATATATGGATTTATTACTTACCACATGTGAGTTAAATCATACATTACAAACTCAAAAACGATATAAGTTTGAATATGCACAATTAAGAAATATGGTTTTCTGTAGATGTAATATAATGTGATCCAATAAGAAGTAAGTAACTTATCCCTAACCCGAATCTATGTGTCTTAGTTGGCCATCCCCCGAACGTTAAGCCTCACAGGATTTTAATTCCTGGAAGAGCTAATCCAGGTGACAACTCTACATTAAAAGATAGTGGATTCAAGTTTTGACCAAACTAAAATGTTTTCCGCTTTCTCTTTCAAACCTTCCAGGTCCCCAACCTGGTAATTATATTTTCACCAAAAACACCCTGGTGGACCGCACCTCTCATCAGCGCGCTCTTTGCCCACTCCGTGTCATCCACTCATACTGGCGACTCCGCTGGTGATATGTTCTTGAACTTTTTTCTAAAAAAGGTTTGAGATTTTGGATAAGTGCCTAAAATTTTTTATCACATTATTCCGTATTTTCTTAATTATGACATATTCATAATTTCACATTGCAATAGAGGGGATTAGCCCGTAAGTTTAAGGTACCCTATTACTGCGAAGCTTTCTCTTGTACTAATCTGCCTCCCTGAGAAAAGATAGTACTTGAGCGGGTGGAGTACTTGTTGCTATATCTCATGTACCTCCCTCGTTAGAACCTATTTGTGGAGAGGCTTGGAGTGTATTTTAGTGCAACAAGAACCTTCTACATCAGCAACCCATTTACAAACCTCATGTAAATAAGCAGTAGGCATATTCCCTAGTGTGTTACCCAACAAACGATCATGCATTATATTTTCTTGTTGGTGTGCTCCTTAGTACCCCTCGTGGTACTAAGATAAACCAAACTTAGGATATAGACCAGCCAAAAACCCTACACGCAGGAGTTGTATGGTTGGAAGTTGGACATTGTGTGCTACGTGTTTACTACTGTCAAATTATCAATGTATAAATGTCATACTAACCACGAATCTTAGTGTAGACAATTAAACGCACACACTCATGTAACATAGCATCTTCTCATCATCATGATACCAAATTGGCACCATACATACTTAAAGTTAGCTGACACTTGAGATCGTGTCACCCCAAGACAACATGAAACCACTATGAAATATCATTTACCCCTTTTCAATAAGATGTTCACTTGACAACAGACTCTTAGCCCGTGTGAGGTGAACATATCCTACACATTACATATGAGATGCCCACTTGACATCCAACTTATAGCCCACATGGGGCAATCACACATACCACATAGCCAAAACAAGGCAAATACCTACCCAAACCATTTTTCCCACATAGCATGATGTCCTTGTTGGCATTCGAACCTGAGCCCACTTGGGCGAACTCATTTCAAAAATCCTACCTTACCAATCCTCAAGGGTCTACGGTTAATACCCGAACCATTTGCACACAAAGGTCAATAACTCATGCATCACCGTATACCCTCAAAAAAGTGATGATCACACCGGGATCCGAAACTCCACCCTAATTGGGAAAAATAATTGTTCACAACTTTTCCAATGATAAGTTTAATAACTAATGATTCTGAAAACTTGTTCGTGAGACTTTGCTACACTCGTTTCGTAAGGCTTATCCTCAATAATGGTGCCAAAAACTTGTTCATGAAAAATGTAAGTGTTGTCAATACCTCTTCTCAAATAGAAAAATGATGATAACTGTAAGTATACAGTTACGATGTAGTTTTAAAAGATATCGAACCCACAGGGAAAGAACTAGGTCTAAAGATCAACAAGGGAAAAACAAAGTAAAGAAAATAAAAATAGATTTGAGATTTTTTGGATAGGAAGATTAGAATGAAAAGTTAAGTAAATATAGATGTGAAAGATTAGAGAATCTAAATATATAGAATTTTCACTACGAACAAGTATAGCAGAGAAAACATGCAAGTTCAACAAAAATGTTACGACTCACTAAACTAATCTAACACACTCGGTTCAAAACACTCAGATGTTCAATAATTCGTCGCAGAGCAACACATGAAATAACTTTTCTAAACCTAGCGAAAACGAAATAAGACAATTATATAAACCTGAACAACATCAATACTATGATTAGTACGGGTCGCTCTCACATAGTCACATTTAACAAGTTACCATTCTAAAAATGTTGGCTCACTAAACAGCGTTATATCACAGATCTAGTGATTATACACGATATTGCTAACCCCGAAACTACTCTTAAAATTAACTCCAACGCATATACCTTGATTAATATAAAAGACTTAGCATGAAATACGCATTATGACACATAGACATATCATAAACTTCGAAATAGAATATATAACTAGAAAGCAAAGCAAAGTTTAGAACATTGAATATATGTAAGATATGCAAGTGAAAGCTAAAGCTTATCAAACCGTATCCACTCTTTAATGGGAGTCATCAATTCCCACAATTCCTGCGTCTGCTTTGAATTCGGTCTCGGCCCGTAGAGAACCTCCGCTAGGATGCTATTCTTTGCAAATATAGAACATTGAATATTGAAGAATGAAAACTTTTATTGATAAGTGATTTGCAAGTACACTTATACAACAATCGCTCAAGAATATAGAGAAATCAAGTGATCGAAACAAGGATTCGAATCACTTAAACATTTTCTCGCTAACCCTTAAAAACGTAGCGAATTCTCTATCTACACACACTATACATAACCCTTTTTTTTCTCTGCACTTCCTTTATTGCACAGAAGGCATACACACACGAAATTAGTGAGGATTGGAGCCCTATTTATAGAGTTCAAAGGGTTGCGTCTATCCAAATGAAGGGTTGTGTCCATTGGTGAAAGATTGCATATCTTCATTGTGATTGGTTGAGAAGCTTTGATATAATCCACAATGGATAAGCACCTTTTAGTGATTGGTTGACTCTTGATAGGTATCTGTTCATTGGTAGTGGCGGTTGTTAGTTAAGAAGATAATACTAGAAAACCGTCCAAGTCACGATCGCGATACACAAGTCACGACCGTGAATCTTTGATTGGCAGACTTCTATTTCTGAAGTAAACAAGTCATGACCGTGAATGATTGTCACGACCGTGAATTGAGTTTTACTTAAAAATCTTCTTGTAATTTCACCGATCTTGGACAGCTTCGATCCTAAGTCAAATCTTTAAGTTCCACACATCTTTTTGCACCTTTTTCACTTTTTTTTCTTAGAATTCCACTTTAGATCATTTTACTCCCAAGATTCACCTAGTATCTGCATTTGCATAAAAAACAACTACATACCACGTGAAATCTTTTATATGAAGTATAAAAATAACTAGAACTATAGTGTTTAATGTATAAAATTAATGTTATAATAAGTGTAACTACACACTTATCAATAACCAAATCATTCATTTAATGGAAACATACATACACTTTAAATTTCACGCAATTTCATCAAGGTATGTCGCAACGCTTACCCGAAATTAATCAAACCTTTTCATTTTATGAGATCTAGTCACGATATGAAATCTCAAATTATAGACCCATTACCACATGGGTAACTGGGTCACTTCATCACATTTACAATACACCATTCATACCACACTATCACACGGACAGTGTACGGATCTCAAATCCACTCCTAGGATTTGGACTTTCATTTATCACATTTTTACCACCCTATCTAATGACTAACCCCGTTTGTTTCAAATGGATTGATAAACATATTATTTATTTCGCATCATGACACGTTAACCTCTTGTGAATGCAGCCATAACATTAACATCTCACGCACTTTTCACATCATAAATCGCATCATGAATCTTACATGCATTGTCTAATCTTCTACTCTTGATTGAAAAGGTTTTGGAAAAGGCATGCTCACTGCTTGGTCTGCATTTATCCGATCGAGGCCAGTCTGAAGGGGGTTCCGTACACTGACTCAAGTGAAGACTTGAACTCCTATTAAGATTTAGTTCAACATGCAACTTTTAATCTTGATAGCAAGGAAAATCCGCAAGATAAAGTTGCGGGGGAGGATCACCCCTTTCTTGCCGAACAAAATTCTTAGCAAACACATCCATCATCTGTGAGCATCATGATTGCAGCTACTCTCAATGCCTTCGCAAATAGCGATCAATTGGCATCGCTTATCTGTCAGCATGTTACGAGGGTTCATGATATGGTGTTCAACCTGGAGGTCACCCTTAATAACGACGGTCTAACTAGTCAGCATAGAATGGGGAGACCTTCTACCTCACATATGGTACACCCAGCTCCAACTGCCTTGTACCAATTTAGGGCGGGATAAAGTCAGGTTAGTCAGCAAATGTTCACACCGGGACGTTTTTATCAAGGAGTAGCCCAACCATCTATTTCTAATTGGAGCGTACCATTTGCCTCACAATTCTAGGCTACCCTTCAATTGACTAATTTTGCAATATTTCCCCAAGGCCAATATGGCATTTATCCAAGCACTGGGAAAGCCATCCTCTAACAACCAGGCATGGTGGAATTATGGCAACAGTTCTTGGTCACTCACGGTGGTCATTTAATGAACACATACCCTGCGCAGTCGATAATCAGGGATGAAGAAACCTTGCCACCAAACTTTGCAATGCCGTAGTTTGAAAAGTATGGGGGCTCTGGAGACCCGTGTGCTCATTTAATGCATTACTAAATAATAATGAGAGCATTAAGGGTTAGCGAACAGATGATGGCTAAGCTCTTCGTCGTCACCTTTGGCCACCCGGTCAATGAATGGTACAGTCACCTTTCGCTAAACGTATCTACTAATTGGAATAATCTTGCTCAGGCTATGATGGGCATTATGGTTTCAACACTCAAATGGAAACCACAATGCAAAATTTGGAGGCTATAAGGAAGAGAAGGGCGAGAGCTTTAAATCTTACAATAGGCATTGGATTGCCACATAGGTTAGGCTTCAGGCTCGCTTAACTCTACCGAAGATGATAACCAAGCTTCTAGATAGCACACTACCATCATACAAAAACAAGTTTGGGTCGGATTTCTTTCAAGCTATCAAGAAGTGTTTGGCAAAGCGGAAAGGATGGAGCACTTTGAATCTAGTGACAAATCTATGGGGCACTAATACTAGAAGATAACATGATGATGTAATAAATTAGTTCTTTTTAGCAACTTTACCCATGAGGATTTTGAATTTTTGAATAAATTGAACTTTGTTTACTTGCATGATATTCTATTGATTCACACCACATATTCTCATAAACATATACATAATGTTTTTTAGCACATGTGACTCATCAGGAAATTAATTTGGGTATAAATGGATCCCCTATAATAAATTCAAATGATTTGACTCTTGAGGGAAAGTGAGAGACAGACACAGGTACTTAGACAATGCTTGATAGCCTTTGCCTCTCCTATAAAGATATAAGATCGTTAAAAAGATCTCCGAGCATGAAATGTCCACTGATTATTAAGTCAATCAAGAAAAAGTCAAAATGTTCAAAACTATAATAGGCTGAAAAGTCAACAGAGCAAACTGAAGTTAAGTTCCCCCCAAAAGGGTCAAACAACCGGTGCAACACCAAAAACACAATGAAGGGGTTAGACCATTGAGCACGTCAACAACTCCATCACACGACTCACCAACATTTATGGGCTAATCATGATACAGTTGAACATAAATTGTTCACCCCCAAAATGGTCAAACAATACACACAATGGGCTTACAAAATGCTAGTACTGTTCACCACTTTTCTACTGATAAGTTTAATAACTTTTTAACAAAGATTTTGGCTATATATTAATGGTGCCGAAAATTTATCCACGTAAAGTATAGGTGTTGTCAATACTACTTATCAAGATAGAAAAATGATGATAACTACAAGTATACAGTTGCGATGAGTTTTAAAAGATATCAATCCCACTGGGAAGGACCAGCTATAAAGATCAACAAGGAAAACGGAATGAAGAAAATAAAATAAAATAATTTGATGTTTTGGATAGGAGGACTAGAATGAAGAATGGATAGATATATGTATGGAAGATTAGAGATTCTAATATATAGATTTTCCTATGAAATAAGTATAGCAAAGAAAAGATGCAAGTTCAACAAAGTTATTATGTTCACTAAACTAATCTAACATAATCGGTTCTAAACACTCAGATGTTCAATGATTCATCGTAGAGCAACACATGAAATGACTTTTCTAAATCTAGCGCAAACGAATCAAGACAATTATATAAACCTGGATAACAATATTACTATGCTTAGTACGGGTCGCTCTCACATAGCCACATTTAGCAAGTTACAATTTCAAAAATGTTGGCTCACTAAACAGCATTAAAATCACAGATCCAGTGATTATACACAATCTTGTTAACCCCAAAACTACTCTTAAAGTTAACTACAAAGCTTACAACTTGATTAATATAAAAGACTTAACACGAAATACGCATTATGACACATAGACATATCATAAACTTCGAAATAGAAAGTATAAGTAGAAAGCAAAGCAAAGTTGTAAGGTATGCAAGTGAAAGCTAAAGTTTATCAGACCGTATCCACTCTTTAATGGGAGTCGTCAATTCCCGCAATTCCTGCGTCCGCTTTGAATTCGGTCTCGGCTTGTACAGAACCTCCGCTAGGATGCTATTCTTTGTGAATATCGAACAAACGAATGTTAAGAACAAAAACTTTTATTGAAAAGTGCTTTGCAATTACACTTATACAACAAATGCTCGAATATGTAGAGAAATCTAGTGATCGAAACAGGGATTCGAATCACTTAAACATTTTCACTAACGCTTATGGACGTAGCGAAAACTAAACATTTTTACTCTCTATCTATACACAAATTATGCACTACTTTTCCACCCCTTCATTTTGCACCATATGCCACTGGTGGTGCATGAAATTATTGAGGATTTGGAGCCCTATTTATAGAGTTTGAAGGGTTGCGTCTATCCAAATGAAGAGTCACATCCATTGGTAAAAGATTGCATCTCTTCACTTTGATTGGTTGGTGAAACTTGATGTTATCCACAATGAATAGGAACCTTTTCATGATTGGTTGACTCCTGATAAGTGTCTTTTCGTTGGTAGTTGATGGCGGTTGATGGCGGTTGATCATGCTTATCTAGCAGTTGGTAGTTAAAAAGATAATACCAGAAAACCGTCCAAGTCACGATCGCGATAGACAAGTCACGAGCTTGATTCTTCCTTTAACAGATTTCTATTCTGAAGTGACCAAGTCGCGACCACGAATGATTGTCGCGACCATGAATGGAGTTTTCTTCAGAATTTTCCTTGCAACTTCACCGATCTTCGACTACTTCAATCCTAAGCCAAATCTTTAAGTTCCACGTATCTTTTTGCACCTTTTTCACTCTTTTTTCATAGAATTCCACTTTTGATCATTTTACTCCTAAGATTTACCTAGTATCTGCATTTGCATCAAAAATGTTTTGACTTTCACTTAGATAGAAACAGAATGTTTTGACAAATCTATTCACGAGCGCTAAACAAGTCGCGAGCGTGAAATGTTAAAATCTAAAAACTTTTCTTTTATTTTTAAAGTGACGCTAACTTAAAAACACACACAAAAACAAAATATA